>CM046808.1:26470547-26480547 GCA_025617405.1 Perca schrenkii | reverse complement strand
ATCTCACGTACCCCCTACAGTCCACCAGAGGACCCCTAGGGGGACACGTACCCCCATTTGAGAAACACTGACTTAGACCCTGTTTACACGTACAGTACAGGCCAAAAGTTTGGACACACCTTCTCATTCAATGTGTTTCCTTTTTATTTTCATGACTATTTACATTGTAGATTCTCACTGAAGGCATCAAAACTATGAATGAACACATATGGAATTATGTACTTAACAAAAAAGTGTGAAATAACTGAAAACATGTCTTATATTTTAGATTCCTCAAAGTAGCCACCCTTTGCTTTTTTTGATAACTCTGCAAACCCTTGGTGTTCTCTCAATGAGCTTCATGAGGTAGTCACCTGAAATGGTTTTACCTTCACAGGTGTGCTTTGTCAGGGTTCATTAGTGGAATTATTTCACTTATTAATAAAAAGAAAGAAAAGCGACAGAAAGAAAGGAAAGGGACCTAAAGGAAGGAAGGGAATACAGAAAGTTAGACCAAGAGAGAGAGAGAAAGTAAGACAGAGAAAGTGAGACACAGAGAGAGAGTCCTGTTACAGTGTAGTATCAGTAATTAGTATTTAAATCAAGGATCTGAATACTTCATTCAGCGCTGCTAGTAAGGTGTGTGTGTGTGTGTGTGTGTGTGTGTGTGTGTGTGTGTGTGTGTGTGTGTGTGTGTGTGTGTGTGTGTGTGTGTGTGTGTGTGTGTGCGCGCGCGCCTCTGGGTAGTTTTTGGCTTTGTGTGTGTGTTTGTGTGCGTGTCCGGGTAGTGTTTTTTGTGTGTGTGTCTCTTCGTTCCTCCTGGTAGTGTTTGGTGTGTGTGTGTGTGTGTGTGTGTGTGTGTGTGTGTGTGTACCTCCTGGTAGTGACAGAGTCCTGTTACAGTGTAGTACCAGTACTTTGTATTTAAGTCAAGGATCTGAATACTTCTTCCACCACTGCTAGTAAGGTGTGTGTGTGTGTGTGTGTGTGTGTGTGTGTGTGTGTGTGTGTGTGTACGTGCGTGCGTCTCCGGGTAGTGTTTTGTGTGTGTCTTCGTTCCTATGGGTAGGGTTTGCTGTGTGTGTGTGTTCCTCTGGGTAGTGTTTGGTGTGTGTGTTTGTGTGTGTGTGTTCTTCTGGGTAGTGTTTTGTGTGTGTGTGTGTGTGTGTGTGTGTGCGTGCGTGCGTGTGTGTGTTTGTGTGTGTGTGTACGTGCGTCTCCGGGTTGTGTTTTGTGTGTGTGTGTGTGTGTCTTCGTTCCTCTGGGTAGTGTGTGTGTGTGTGTGTGTGTGTGTTTGTGTTCCTCTGGGTAGTGTTTTGTGTGTGTGTGTGTGTGTGTTCGTTCCTCTGGGTAGTGTTTGGTGTGTGTGTGTGTGTGTGTGTGTGTGTGTGTGTGTGTGTGTGTGTGTGTGTGTGGTCCTCCGGGTAGTGTTTGGTGTGTGTGTGTGTGTGTGTGTGTGTACCTCCTGGTAGTGACAGAGTCCTGTTACAGTGTACTATCAGTACTTGGTATTTAAGTGTAGTATCTGAGTAGTTCTCCCAGCGCTGCCAACACCCTGAGACCAGCCGGAGTCTCTGCTGCTGATTAATGAGAGCAGAGAGACGTGAACACACTGGCACACATTATCTTTATTAAACCAATTCAGATTTTTACAACCTCGACCTTCTCTTAATAGTTTTGTAAATTAAAAAAAAAAACCACAACGCACTGGTAACCGGCCTAAGTGCAATATTGGAATATATATATATACATATTTTTTTTAAATTACATTTATATATCTGCATTTATATCAAAACCTTGAGACTTTCAAACATCAAAATGTCATTTTTTTTTTTGTTTGTTTTCACATTTTTCTTCTTACCAGAAACATAGAAAAAGAAAAAAGCAAAAAAAAAATAAATTTAAAAAAAAAAACACGACGCACTGGTAACCGGCCTTAGTGCAATATTGGAATATATATATATTTTTTAAATTACATTTACATATCTGCAGTTTATATCAAAACCTCGAGGCTTTCAAACATCAAAATGTCATTTTTCTTTTTTTTATTGTTTATTTTCACATTTTTCTTCTTACCATATACATAGAAAAAACAAAAAAGCAAAAGAAAATAAATAAAAAAAAACATGATGCACTGGTAAACGGCCTAAGTGCAATATATATATATATATATATATATATATATATATATATATATATATATATATATATATATATATATATTTATTTATTTATTTATTTATTTATATCAAAACCTTGAGACTTTCAAACATCAAAATGTCATTTTTTTTTATTGTTTATTTTCACATTTTTCTTGTTGCCATAAACATAGAAAAACAAAAAGCAAAAAAAATAAAATAAATAAATTAAAAAAAAACACGACCCACTGGTAACCGGCCTAAGTGCAATATTGGAATATATATATATATATATATATATATATATATATATATATATATATATATATATTAAATTACATTTATATATGTGCATTTATATCAAAACCTCGAGACTTTCAAACATCAAAATGTCATTTTTATTTTTTTTTTATTGTTTATTTTCACATTTTTCTTCTTGCCATAAACATAGAAAAACAAAAAAGCAAAAAAAAATAAATACATTTAAAAAAAAAAACACGACGCACTGGTAACCGGCCTTAGTGCAATATTGGAATATATATATATATTTTTTAAATTACATTTACATATCTGCATTTATATCAAAACCTCGAGACTTTAAAACATCAAAATGTTTTTTTTTATTGTTTATTTTCACATTTTTCTTCTTGCCATAAACATAGAAAAACAAAAAAGCAAAAAAAAAATAAAATAAAAAAAAAAACACGACGCACTGGTAACCGGCCTAAGTGCAATATTGGAATATATATATATTTTTTGAAATTACATCTATATATCTGCATTTATATCAAAACCTTGAGACTTTCAAACATCAAAATGTCATTTTTTTTTTTTTTTATTGTTTATTTTCACATTTTTCTTGTTGCCATAAACATAGAAAAAGAAAAAAGCAAAAAAAAATAAATAAATTTAAAAAAAAAAACACGACGCACTGGTAACCGGCCTTAGTGCAATATTGGAATATATATATATTTTTTAAATTACATTTACATATCTGCATTTATATCAAAACCTCGAGACTTTAAAACATCAAAATGTCTTTTTTTTTATTGTTTATTTTCACATTTTTCTTCTTGCCATAAACATAGAAAAACAAAAAAGCAAAAAAAACACAAAATAAAAAAAAAAAAAATAAAAAAAAACAAACGCACTTCTTGGCAAACTGCCTGCGCACATCAGGGCCCTATTGTAACGATCTGAAACGCAAGTATGAAACGCAAAACGCATGTAGCTTTGTGGGCGGATCTCGGGCGCTGTTGCTATGATACCGGCGGGATAAATGAGTCTTGCGCCTGACGCAAATCTAAAATGGGTTGGTCTGAAGTAGCTATGTGTTGTTTGGGCGTAACGTGAAAATGCGCTTCAGTTGTTTGGATATATATATTCTTTGTGGCTTGTTGTGTTTTACACATAAAGTATAAAGTATAATAGGGTAAATCCTGTATAGTTAGCATCCACTTGTAGCCGTTATGTATCTTTGTAAGTCATTGTGAGTCGCAATTGCGCATAATTGAATAAAAAATGGGCTCCCCCGAAGGCCACGGTATAGTTCAAACATTGCTCACGGCAGTTCGTGATATGGTCACGTTATTGAATCTATTGAGTGGTGGACAGGACACGTAAATGTTAATAATTATCGTATCACATATGCAAATTGAATGGGTTGTTGTTGCTTCCAGTGATGATTTTGTTTAAAATAAGGTACGTGTTTGATTCCATTGACACAAACTGTGACTCTTCACATGTCTTGCACAGAGAAAATCAGCTGCTACCTTCAAAACCGACGCTTCAGAGTTCATTCTTTTTAATCGCATCAGACTTAAAAACTCTTTAATACGTCCATCTATCCTATTGTTAAACCAAGCACGCGTTTTCGGCGCGGTGTGGCGATTTTTACGAATTTTAAAGCAATGTATTTCAATGGGAAGCATATTTCATGTAGCCTCGTGAGAGCGTCCTGATCTGGCGAGCTCCAGTTCTCCTCTCCCACATCAGTCTGGCATCTTGAGGTAGAGAAAATTTGGAGCCGTTCGCCAAACGACCGACCAATCAGCGTTGGTTTTGAGGCGGGTTTAGGTGGTGATAGACAGATGGTTTATCCAATCAGCTAACCAGTATTTTCAGACAGCGGTAGCCCTAATTCTGTTAGCCGCTCACTAATGCTTTTTCCTCTTGGATCCTTCTTTTGGAATATGGTCCAGTATGGTCTAGTATTGATAATGCCTCATTTCCACGTTGTTGCACCCCCCCAGAGCAGGTTCGGAAATCGTGGACCTGTACACGTTCAAAATTCGTGGTGTGCACATGAAAATAAACGTCAAAATCGTGACCTGTAAAGGAATCGATGCATCAAAATAACGTGACTATTTCACGACCTTTTGAGTTAAAAAAGCAGAAAGTATGAATTATTTTGACTAATATTTAAGAAGATGTTGATGGATAATCACAGACTGTCAAAGTTTAGTCAGAATAATGCTATAAAACAGCCATGAGTCAGTGATAGTAGTGAAGTGATCCTTAATTTGACTTGAGAAGAGCGTTTGGTTGAAATGAATCCATATTTCTGCTAGAGAAACTTTTTAAACGGGTCCGATTTGACCCAAAGACAACATGAGAATGAACCCTGGCGTTGTCTTCAGGTCCAACATGCACTTGTTGTCCATCTGGGTCCAAATTTTGTGTTTTTGACACATTTTCTGATCTTTTTGTCACTTTTTTTCTGCAATTTTTAAACATTTTTCAATGTTTTTGTCATTTTTTTCCCCCAACGCTATTTTTGACTAATGTTTGTTCAGTAACACCAACTTATTGCCACTATTTTTACACTTGTTTTTGGAATTCATCGTCAATAAATCGCATTTGTAGGAAATTATGCCTAATTTTGAAATTATGAAATAATTTTGACTACTATTAGACCACATGTATCAAACTCGAGGCCCGAGGGCCAAATCCGGCCCCTCGCAGATTATGATTCGGCCCGTATATCAATTTAGGTTCACAATACATTTTGGCCCGCCTAGTTTTTGTCACTTTGTCCAACGTTTTTTGGTGGTGTTTCCCAACGTTTTTGGCCTTTTTGGGGCATTTTTGTCACTTTTCCCAACGTTTTTGGCATTTTTCCCAATTTTTTTGTCACTTTGTCCAACATCTTTGGCATTTTTTTTGGGCATTTTTGTTACTTTTCCCAATGTTTTTGTCACTTTTGTCCAACGTTTTTGGCATTTTTGGGGCATTTCTGTCACTTTTCCCAACATTTTTGCCATTTCTGTCACTTTGTCTAACGTTTTTGTCATTTTTTTTGCGACTTTTTTTGTCACTTTTCCCAACGTTTTTGTCACTTTTTCGGCATTTAGTTTATGTTGCTTCTGCCGACAATTCTGAGCGCTTTTTTTCTATGATGGCTAAGGAACTTTTTTGTTGGCTCTTATTCTGGCTTTATGTCGACCCAACTGTAAGAGAGAAGACTATATGAGACATGCAGTCATACGGTCAGAGATATTGGCCTTTTTCTTAGTGAAGTTGAGTTTGACGCCCCTGTGTTAGAGGAACGTGTGTTGATGGATAATCAGACGTGTGTATGTCAACGTTTAAGCAGAAGACTGTTTTCAAACCACTTTTAATTTTTTTCCAAATGCTATAAAATGGAATACACAAAATTCAATGAAAGTAGTGATGAAGTACTTGCAATTGTACATACTTTTTGGGTAATTTGGTATATATATATATATATATATATATATATATATATATATATATATATATATATATATATATATATATACAGAGGTGGGTAGAGTAGCCAAAAAATTGTACTCAAGTAAAAGTACTGTTACTTCAGAATAATATGACTCAAGTAAAAGTAAAAAGTAGTCATCCAAATAATTACTTGAGTAAGAGTAAAAAAGTACTTGGTGAAAAAAACTACTCAAGTACTGAGTAACTGTTGAGTAACGTCTGATTTATTTTTTAACATAAGCATTCAATCAGACGGACAAAAAATACAAAATAATCATATTTAGACAAATTATAGTTCATCCAATCAATTAAATTAATTTTAATTAATTAATTAATTATAAAATAGCTTAAATTAAAATAATCCAGGTAAATTCAAGTACTTAAAAAATAATATCAATAAAATAATAATACATAAAAAATAAATAAGCACAAGTAACACAAATTTCCAAACCTTTACACTTTTTTTACCAGACTCTTCAGGCAGAACTAGAACAAGGTAATGGAGCTGCTGTTTGCTACTTTTACTAAGGTAAACATGCTTTCATTCACAAAGGTGGATCACTTGTTATCGGGTTCAATCGCCGTGGTAACTTATGCTGGACGCCTAACCTGGTCGGGAGCAGGTTATGTTGGAGATCAGAGATCAACTGGTGTGAAAGCACCGCCTACTGACCGATCAATACTCCACTGATAACGGCTTCACCGTTCTTAGAAGATCAGGTGGAGCTCGGTGCGCGGAGAGAGAGAGGGGGAGAGAGGGGGAGAGAGAAAAAGAGAGGGGTGTGCTCATACAAAAAAATATTTAGAGACCGACAGCCCCGTTAACATTCCCTGATGGGTATATTTGCCGTGTGTAATGCGCACAGCGGTTTTATGTTTTTTTATATTTTTTTATTTGCTCTCACGATCGCTCTCACTGCCATGGTTGCAACTGAAATAAAAGGCTAAAGCAACGAGAGTTTATGGAAAGTACAAGTGTAATTATGGTCAGATCTTGTGCCTGACTGATGGGGAAGTGATATTGATACGAATTGTGCGCATCTACAGCGTCGGCAATTTTTTATTTTTTTTTGCCAGCTTTCCTTCCCGTTTTAGGAAGCAGCGACTGTATTGCGTTTTGCCTGTAAAACCATGTATGTGTTCATATTTATGTAGAATTATAGTTTGCTCTTCTTATGTAAAATATGTGGCTATTGTTGGTCATGTTGTGCAAACATCACCTCTTTTATGTGAACAGGCGCCGCTGGATTGGGAAACCCTGGGTTGGTTGAACTAGTTGATAACCAGCGTCATGACACAGTTTATGCGGGACCGCGGTGGTTAGGTTAGGTGAAGCCGGGTAACTGAAATAAATCCAGGGCATGTTGATCTTGCTTCGTAGTACAGGGCGCGGTTCCTCCTCGTCTGTGACGTTTCTGACATTGCCATTTTTGTTTTGCTGCGACTGTAAAAGCTAACCCATCCCGCTGCTAGGTTTGAGCAGTAGGGTGACGAGACTGCACAACTACGTTTGATTGGGTGAAACACAGTCACGTGGTAGAGGCTTTAGCGGAAGTCTCTCTCTCTGTCAAAATAAAACATTAAAATGAGGCGTACGCGGGGGGATGAAAACAATGACGCGTAGAATACCAAAGAGGTAAAAAGAAAAGTAACGAGCTCATTGTAGCCTAATGTAGTGGAGTAAGAGTACAGTTTCTTCTTCACAAATCTACTCAAGTAAAAGTAAAAAGTATAGTGATTTAAAACTACTCCTAGAAGTATCATTTTTTTCAAAAACTTACTCAAGTAAATGTAACGGAGTAAATGTAACTCGTTACTACCCACCTCTGTATATATATATATATATATATATATATATATATATATATATATATATATATATACACTTCTAGATATAGAAGTTTTGAAAAAGAGGTAAAATTTTAGTCCAAACACTGAGAGGTGGTAGGTTGGTTGCCATGTTGATGTTGGTTCCAGGTTTGAGGTTACATCCCCCTCCTCCATCACACAGAAAAACAAACACACACACACACACACACACACACACACACACACACACACACACACACACACACACACACACACACACACACACACACACACACACACACACACTGCAACAGTATCACTGTTTGTGTGAACAACAGCTGCTGGGTTGCCAGGCGGACTTAGTTGCCAAGCTTTAGTTTATCTCCCCATTTTCTCTTCAGGGTCATTCCTTCTGGCACAAACTGCCATCTCTGCTATACACACACACACACACACACACACACACACACACACACACACACACACACACACACACACACACACACACACACACACACACACACACACACACACACACACACAGTCTGAAGTGGATATTGGATCAGACTTGCAGTTAAACAGAAATCTCTTCATGCAGATTTACATTTTCGTCGACTCTCCATCTCCTTTTTCTCCGCTGCTTTTGGACATGATGGTGCTAATTACCCATGATGCCGTCTGGCTGTGTGTGTGTGTGTGTGTGTGTGTGTGTGTGTGTGTGTGTGTGTGTGTGTGTGTGTGTGTGTGTGTGTGTGTGTGTGTGTGTGTGTGTGTGTGTGTGTGTGTGTCTCTTTTTTGGAGAGTGGTTCTCCAAAATCAGCAGCTGATGACAGAGAGCTGCTGGTTAATTGAAAAACCTTCTCTTCAATCTCTTCTCATCCCACTCTCTCGTTCCCGTCTCACCTTCGTTTTTTATACCTTCTCATCATATGTTTTTTTATTTATCTATACTGTCCTTCTTCCTGTTTTTATCCTCCTCTTTTCCCAAGTTTTGCTCATCACTTCTCTTCTCTTATTTAATTATTTTATCGTTATGTTTTAGCGTCTGTCTGTCCGTCCCCAAAAGATGACATTAGGATCGTCCGATGTTTGGCTACACAGCTTTTTTTTTTTTTAAAAAGCTACAAAGCTATTTAAGGTCGATTTTAGAAGACAGGGAAATATAAAAAGCTCCTTGTATCTGCTCTCGTTAACAGTCCCTCCAGAAAAACGCGATTATGCGATCGCATAATTCATAATTTATGCGGGGGGCTGCATTTTAGCTGCATAAATTGTTGATTTCTGCGCAAAATATGCAAAATCTTAGCAGTGTTGAGTGTACTTCACACAAGAGCAGCCATTTTCCCGCATGGGAACATTACCACCACTACACCACCACCAGCACCAGCCTGCCCAGTGGTAACAAGGCATGACGATCCATGTTCTTTGTTGTTTATGCCAAATTCTGACTCTACCATCTGAATGTCTCAACAGAAATCGAGACTCATCAGACCAGGCAACATTTTTACAGTCTTCAACTGTCCAATTTTGGTGAGCTCGTGCAAATTGCAGCCTCATTTTCCTATTTCTAGTGGAGATGAGTGGTACCCGGTGGGTTTCTTCTGCTGGGTTAGCCCATCCGCCTCAAGGTTGTGTATGTTGTGGCTTCACAAATGCTTTTGCTGCATACCTCGGTTGTAACGAGTGGTTATTTGAGTCAAAGTTGATCTTCTATCAGCGGTAATCAGTCGGCCCATTCTCCTCTGACCTCTAGCATCAACGAGGCATTTCCCCCCCCAGGACTGCAGCATACTGGATGTTTTACCTTCTTCAGACCATTCTTTGTAAACCCTAGAAATGGTTGTGGGTTATAATAGATCACCTTTCGTTCCCATTCTGACATTCAGTTTGGAGTTCAGGAGATTGTCAAGACCTGGACCACACCCCCTAAATGCATTGAAGCAACTGCCGTGTGATTGGTTGATTAGATAATTCAACATTGCATCATGACTTTGCGTAAACATACACGCCACTTTCCTAAAGCCAAACGGCACGTTATCTGGACGCATTTTGAGCTTTCCACGTCTACGTTGTATACGTAAGGGTTAATACCCGGCGAGGTGTCCATTGTCAGGTATTAATGGACGACCGGAGAAGTCCATTACTACCTGACAATGGACACCTCGAAGGGCATTAACCCGCTTATACCATGGTCACTTGCCAAATAACATATTTTTAAAACATTAGTTCATATTTTAATTAGTTTTACAATCGAAATCTAAAGTTTATCCAAACAATAACTCTGTTTCCCTGGTCACGCTTGATGGCTTGACTAATACCTGGAACAATCATTCCCATCC
>CM046808.1:26448047-26465547 GCA_025617405.1 Perca schrenkii | reverse complement strand
AATCGAGTTTTTAATTTATTTAAACGTCGTCAGCTCGGCAGCTGGCAGCAGCAACACATACTGACGCATGTCTCAATAGTTTCAGTTTGATGAAATCAGTCAAACCGGCAGCTCAGACGATTAGAAAAACAGCGATAAAATGATATAAAGAACAACAAAACCCGCCGATGACTAATGGGATGAAATGACGTTAAAGAAAAGAGGAGGAGAGGAAGATAGGAGGAGAACACGAAAAACCAAAGGACATAAGGAAGGACACAAGAAAAGGAAGGTAAACAAGAGGAAGGGAGAAATAAGAGGGAAGAAAGTAAGTGAAAGGAAGAATGAACGAAGGGAGGGAGGAAGAATTAAGGAAGAATAATGTAGGAAGAAAGAAGGAAGGAAGGGAGGGAGGTAGGAAGGATGGGAGAAGGAAGGAAGGAAGAAAGAAGGAAGGAAGGATGGAGGAAGGATGGGAGGGAGGGAGGAAGGATTAAGGAAGGAAGAAGGAAGGATGAAGGAAGGAAAGAAGGAATGATGATGGAATGAAGGATGGAGGAAGGAGGAAGGATGGAGGAAGGATGGGAGGAAGGATTAAGGAAGGAAGGAAGGGAGGGAGGGGAGGGAGTGAGGGAATGAAGGAAGGAAGGAGGGAGGAAGGAAGGAAGGAAGGAAGGAAGGAAGGAAGGGGAGGGAGGGAGGGAAGGAAGAAGGAATGATGATGGAATGAAGGATGGAGGAAGGGAGGAACGATGGAGGAAGGATGGGAGGAAGGATTAAGGAAGGAAGGAAGGAGGGAGGGAGGAGGGAGTGAGGATGAAGGAAGGAAGGAAGGAAGGGAGGGAGGAAGGAAGGAAGGAAGGAAGGAAGGAAGGAAGGGAGGGAAGGGAGGGAGGGAGGATGAAGGAAGGAAGGAGGGAAGGGAGGGAGGGAGGAAAGAAGGAAGGATGAAGGAAGGGAGGGAGGAAGGAAGGAAGGAGGGAGGGAGGGAGGAAGGAAGGAAGGAAGGAAGGAGGAAAAAGAAGGGAGGGACTGAGGGAGGGAGGAAGGAAAGAAGAAGGAAGGAAGGAAGGGAGGGAGGCAGGAAGAAGGAAGGAAGGAAGGAAGGGAGGAAGAAGAAGGGAGGGAGGAGGGAGGGAGGAAGGAAAGAAGAAGGAAGGAAGGAAGGGAGGGAGGCAGGAAGAAGGAAGGAAGGAAGGTAGGGAGGGAGGAAGAAGGAAGGAAGGAAGGAAGGAAGGAAGGAAGGAATGAAGGAAGGAAGGAAGGGATATTCCTTCCTTCCTTCCTTCCTTCCTTCCTTCACTTTAACTCACGACATGCTAACGGCAACAACGGATTCCATTCACTATGCTAAGCTAAGCTAGCGGCGGTGCTGCCAGACTGAGATATATAAACATAGAGGAGATGGAGAATTAGCCTATTTCAACAAACGGTGGTGTGTTACTTTAAGGAAAAAGAATTAAAAAAGTGGATAAATTAAAGGAAGGAAAGGAAACAAAAACAGGAAGTTGAATTTGGAAACGAAAAACATTTCGCACCTTCAGTGGTGTGAAAACGAACCTGTCGGGTAATTAATGTCAGTGTTTAAACACGCAGAGGTGTGGAGCTGAGATCTCATTTAGTCTTATTATTATTATTATTATTATTATTATTATTATTATTATTATTATTATTATTATTATTTAGTGTTTTAATGTTTTAATGTAACTCCATTTATAAATGTTTCCTAAATGTCTTCTTCTTCTTCTTCTTTACTGTCTGACGTAGATCTGACCACGTATAAACGACTTTATCTTCAGAAAGACCTTGACCAGCATATGAACTGGTGTGTGTGTGTGTGTGTGTGTCTCTCTGTGTGTGTGAGAGAGTGTGTAAGAGTGTGTGTCTGTCTGTGTGTGCGTGAGAGAGAGAGATTGTGTAAGTGTGTGTGTGTGTGTGTGTGTGAGTGAAAGAGAGAGTGTGTAAAAATGTGCGTGTCTGTCTGTGTGTGAGAGAGTGTGTAAGAGTGTGTGTCTGTCTTTGTGTGTGTGTGAGAGTGTGTAAGAGTGTGTGTCTGTCTGTGTGTGTGTGAGAGTGTAAGAGTGTGTGTCTGTCTGTGTGTGTGTGTGTGAGTGTGTAAGAGTGTGTCTGTCTGTGTGTGTGTCTGTCTGTGTCTCTGTGTGTGTGTGTGTGTGTGTGTGTGTGTGTATGTGAGAGTGTGTAAGAGTGTGTGTCTGTCTGTGTGTGTGTGTGTGTGTGAGAGTGTGTAAGAGTGTGTCTGTCTTTGTGTGTGTGTGAGAGTGTAAGTGTGTGTCTGTCTGTGAGTGTGTGTGTGAGAGTGTAAGAGTGTGTGTCTGTCTTTGTGTGTGTGTGAGAGTGTGTAAGAGTGTGTGTCTGTCTGTTTGTGTGTGTCTGTCTGTGTGTGTGTGAGAGTGTGTAAGAGTGTGTGTCTGTCTGTGTGTGTGTGTGAGAGTGTGTAAGAGTGTGTGTTTGTCTGTGTGTGTGTGTGAGAGTGTGTAAGAGTGTGTGTCTGTCTGTGTGTGTGTATGAGAGTGTGTAAGAGTGTGTGTCTGTCTTTGTGTGTGTGTAAGAGTGTGTAAGAGTGTGTGTCTGTCTTTGTGTGTGTGTGAGAGTGTGTAAGAGTGCGTGTCTGTCTGTGTGTGTGTCTGTCTGTCTGTGTCTCTGTGTGTGTGTGTGTGTGTGTGTGTGAGAGTGTGTAAGAGTGTGTGTCTGTCTGTGTGTGTGTGTGTGTGAGAGTGTGTAAGAGTGTGTGTCTGTCTGTGTGTGAGAGTGTGTAAGAGTGTGTGTGTCTGTCTGTGTGTGTGTGTGTGTGTGTGTGAGAGTGTGTAAGAGTGTGTGTGTCTGTCTTTGTGTGTGTCTGTCTGTGTCTCTGTGTGTGTGTTTGTGTGTGTGTAAGAGTGTGTGTCTGTCTGTGTGTGTGTGTGAGAGTGTGTAAGAGTGTGTGTGAGTTTGTCGTAGTACCACTTAGTTTAGTGTGAAACCGCTCGGTGAACTACAGCTCCCAGTGGACTACAGCTCCCAGTGGACTACAGCTCCCAGTGGACTACAGCTCCCAGTGAACTACATCTGTCGTCTCACACGAGCTAGGCTACCTCACCTAGCTTGAGGCTCGGCTTACTTGCTAGCTAGCTAGCTTAGCTCTGTTCCACAACACATATAATGTTATCTTACCTGCTGTGTTTTATCCGGTCAAGTGTTCTCAGCAGAGAAGCAAAAGAACGAGCGAGTAACGTTACATCCCCGGTAGCACACACACACACACACACACACACACACACACACACACACACACACACACACACACACACACACAGGTACGATACACGCAGACATCGTAGCTTCAGTGAGACGTCACCCATGAAGTGTGTAGTCTTTCTAATTACGTATTTTCAAAGTCTGATACTTCAACAGTTTAACAACAAACTGAGACTTTCTTCGGTTGAAAAATCATCTTTTAAATTGGCCAGCATCATATTTGTAATCCATGGCTCAATTCAAATCGGGATCAAAAAATTATTATTATCTCTGTATTGACTGTAGTTCATATTTTTTTCCGAATTAAGGTCCCACGGCCCGGATGTAGAAGGGCGGGACTTCGGCTCTGTATACGACACTATAAAGGAGACTTTTTGCGTCAGCAACAACTGCAAAAGGCACCCAAACAAGTGTTGTTTTTTTGACGCACAGTGAGTGGGAACATGTGTGTGTGTGTGTGTGAATCCTGCAGCAGATAGACAGCAGGTCATAAGCTGCAAGATGGACAGGATGGACAGGATGTAAACGTGTAGAGGCAGAGCATTTTTAAGGCGAAGTCAGCTGCGTTTTCAGATGCCAGAGGAACTGGCTCAGCTAATGAGTCAGGTTGGCTCAGCGTTGGGGCCCGGGACCGTCCCACAGCCGGAGCTATATACAACAAAGCACAATGAAGCAACTCCTGGCAGTCGGGGACAATCAGTCAACCCCGCTGAGAAACAGAAAAGCACCTTCAGCGGCAGACTGATCCAACTGCCTCTGACGGGGCTGCGACGCAGGAAGCCAATTTAGGGCCATGCTGTCTGAAAGGGAAAGAATAGAAGAGAGGGAGCTTGTTACAGAACTACAAGATCAGAAACTGCACCGAATGAGCCGCCTTGAACGCACAAGGAGCTGGAGTTAAAGGCCGATTAGATTTGAGAGGCGTTTGTTTGCTCTTAAAAGACGGTTAACCCTGGTGTTGTCTTCATGTTTAAAAAAAAAAAAAAAGGATCTTCATCTTTAACAGAAAGGTCAACCTGCTTAGAAATCCTTTCCATAATGTTATCAGACACTTAGAATATTAATCTGAGTCTGTCAGCGGCAAAACGAGCACTTTTGTGAAGGTAAATACAAGCTGGACAATTGCTATTAACCTACACTGTAGCTTGTTTCTCTGCAGCCGACTGCAGCGATCTCGCTTAAAGGGCCCATGGCATGAAAATGTCACTTTATGAGGTTTTTTAACATTAATATGCATCCCCCCAGCCTGCCTATTGTCCCCCAGTGTCTAGAAATGGTGATAGGTGTAAACCGAGCCCTGGGTATCCTGCTGTAGGTAGGTAGGTAGGTAGGTAGGTGGGTAGGTAGGTAGATGGATAGGTAGGTAGGTAGGTTGGTGGGTAGGTAGGTAGATGGATAGGTAGGTAGGTAGGTAGGTAGATGGGTGGCTAGGTAGGTAGATGGATAGGTAGGTAGGTGGGTAGGTAGGTAGGTAGGTAGGTAGGTGGATAGGTAGGTAGGTAGGTAGGTAGGTGGGTGGGTAGGTGGGTGGATGGATGGATGTGTACTGCTGGCATGGCTAGTAAAAGCTGCTATATAAGATATTCCAGTCTGGACCATGCACTGACCGAAAGATCCCTAGGTAGGTAGGTAGGTAGGTAGATGGATAGGTAGGTAGGTAGGTAGGTAGGTAGGTAGATGGATAAGTAGGTAGGTAGGTAGGTAGGTAGATGGATAAGTAGGTAGGTAGGTAGATGGATGGATAGGTAGGTAGGTAGATGGATGGATAGGCAACGTAGGTAGATGGACAGGCAGGCAGGCAGGCAGGCAGACGGATAGGCAGGCAGGCAGGCAGACGGACGGACAGGCAGGCAGGCAGGCAGACGGACAGGCAGGCAGGCAGGCAGACGGACGGGCAGGCAGGCAGGCAGGCAGGCAGACGGACGGACAGGCAGGCAGGCAGGCAGGCAGGCAGGCAGACGGACGGACGGAGGCAGGCAGGCAGGCAGGCAGGCAGGCAGGCAGACGGACGGACAGACAGGCAGGCAGGCAGGCAGGCAGATGGACGGACAGGCAGGCAGGCAGGCAGGCAGGCAGGCAGACGGACAGGCAGGCAGGCAGGCAGGCAGGCAGGCAGGCAGGCAGACGGACGGGCAGGCAGGCAGGCAGGCAGGCAGACGGACAGGCAGGCAGGCAGGCAGGCAGACGGACAGGCAGGCAGGCAGGCAGACGGACAGGCAGGCAGGCAGACGGACAGGGACAGGCAGGCAGGCAGACGGACGAGGCAGGCAGGCAGGCAGACGGACGGACAGGCAGGCAGGCAGGCAGGCAGACGGATGCAGGCAGGCAGGCAGGCAGACGGGCAGGCAGGCAGGCAGGCAGGCAGACGGACGGACAGGCAGGCAGGCAGGCAGGCAGGCAGGCAGACGGACGGACGGGACAGGCAGGCAGGCAGGCAGGCAGGCGACGGGCAGGCAGGCAGGCAGGCAGGCAGACGGACGGACAGGCAGGCAGGCAGGCAGGCAGGGGGACAGGCAGGCAGGCAGGCAGACGGACGGACAGGCAGGCAGGCAGGCAGGCAGGCAGGCAGGCAGGCAGGCAGGCAGACGGACAGGCAGGCAGGCAGGCAGACGGACAGGCAGGCAGGCAGGCAGGCAGACGGACAGGCAGGCAGGCAGACGGACGGACAGGCAGGCAGGCAGACGGACAGGCAGGCAGGCAGGCAGACGGACGGACAGGCAGGCAGGCAGACGGACAGACAGGCAGGCAGACGGACAGGCAGGCAGGCAGACGGACGGACAGGCAGGCAGACGGACAGGCAGGCAGGCAGGCAGGCAGGCAGGCAGGCGGACGGACAGGCAGGCAGGCAGGCAGGCAGACGGACGGACAGGCAGGCAGACGGACAGGGACAGGCAGGCAGGCAGACGGACAGGCAGGCAGACGGACGGACAGGCAGGCAGGCAGGCAGGCAGACAGACGGACAGGCAGGCAGACGGACGGACAGGCAGGCAGGCAGACGGGACAGGCAGGCAGACGGACGGACAGGCAGGCAGGCAGGCAGGCAGGCAGGCAGGCAGGCAGGCAGGCAGGCAGGCAGGCGGACGGACAGGCAGGCAGGCAGGCAGGCAGACGGACAGGCAGGCAGGCAGACGGACAGGCAGGCAGGCAGGCAGACGGGCAGGGCAGGCAGGCAGGCAGGCAGGCAGGCAGGCAGGCAGGCAGGGCAGGCAGGCAGGCAGACGCAGGCAGACGGACAGGCAGGCAGGCAGACGGACGGGCAGGCAGGCAGGCAGACGGGCAGGCAGGCAGGCAGGCAGGCAGGCAGACGGGATGGGCAGGCAGGCAGGCAGGCAGACGGACAGGCAGGCAGGCAGACGGACAGGCAGGCAGGCAGGCAGACGGGCAGGCAGGCAGACGGACGGGCAGGCAGGCAGGCAGGCAGGCAGGCAGGCAGACGGATGGGTGGGTAAGTAGGTAGGTAGATGGGTGGTAGGTAGGTAGGTAGGTAGGTAGGTAGGTAGGTAGGTAGGTAGGTAGATGGATAGATAGATAGATGGATAGATGCGTACTGCTGGCACGGCTAGTAAAAGCTGCTCTACACAAACCGATCTGATGGATCTATGTGACACTATTGGTTAGATCAGTTTTGAATGTTGCACGGGGGAATAGAACGAGCAGAGACAGCCCCAGTGAGATGAAGAACCGCAGGTCACATGGCGCTAACACATCATCAAGAAAAACAACTTCTGTTACCCGGAAAATCCTTCGCACCGTGCCAGCTGGCTCGGCTCGGCTCGGCACGGAGAGCTGCATCATATTTGCAGTCCCCATATACATAGTGGGGGACAAAATAAATAGAACAACATCTAGCTATAAATCAAGGACACTGTGTGTGTGTGTGCGCGTGTGAGAAAGAGATTGTGTAAGAGTGTGTGTGTTACGCAGACTCTGGAGATAATATGGACAATTTTTTTTGTGTTTTGGATGAAATGAATCACAGATTTGAATTTATTTGTCTGAATTAAAACAACTAATGTTTTAAAAAAAAATATATATATATATATATATATATATATATAACTCAGACGGTGAATCAGATTTCCTCTTCCTGAGTAAATAGATCTGCTCTCTTGCTTTTCTAATTTGTTCTCTGGTTACCCATGATTCAGTGTTTTGTGTGTGTGTGTGTGTGTGTGTGTGTGTGTGTGTGTTGTATTTCAAATATCAGCTGGCTTTATTTTGTCTACCCTTCACAATAAAAGCCCAGCTTAAATTCACTCAGAGCATTACGCTAAGAGAAAAATGTTTTTATTTTTCACTAGATATCACACAAAAGCTCTTGCTGACAATCAGTGGTGTAGTCTAATGTATTGTAGTGGGTATACTGTACTGTATATGTATGGGTCTATATTGCGTAAATGGGCCAGAATGGGCCAAGTTTTGAGCATCAACGACTCTGTTGCAAGTGAAGTTTTGAGCATCAACGACTGAATTTCCTGCATTCTGACACACTTTTATTCACCAATTTCCGGTGGAAATCCCTTCATTTAGCCTGTGTGAAGAAGAAAGACACAGATGACAACTCAAAATATATCAAAATATAATGGAAAGTATGTTGTTATGTGTCATTGGGCATTTGTAAGTGGGTATATGGAAATCCTGGAGCTTTCTTAGTGGGTGTACCTGCGTATCACGTAGACTAACACCACAATGGTTTCTGGAAAAAAGCTCCAAGCAGCAATACAGGAAGCCAAGCAATCCCAAAAGCTCGGCCGCTTGCGTTAATTGCAAAAACAGCAAAGTGTGGAACATCAGTGTGGAGTCCAATCAAAGACAACACAAGCTTCCTAAAGGTGTGAAATAGGTGTGAAGGATTGTCATCCAACCATGTATATGTCAGGGTCACCCCCCCCACACTCCCACCTCCTCCCCTCCTTCCATCCTGAAGCGAAACTGTCCCTGTGGTCCTCTGCCAGCTCTGCTTGGCTTTCCGCCTGATATCAGTGAATCATTTCCCTTCGCCGGGCAGCGAGCGAGCGAGCGGCTCTGGTCCGTTAACAGCACTGTGGTGACAAAATGCATTTCCTGCTCTCAGGCTAATTGAATTGAGGGTGCTGCATATCCTCTGCTGCTGCTGCTGCTGCTGGTCAGGGAGCTCTGCAAGAGTTTAAGCTCTCCATCACTGCACTGTGACAGGGACACTCTGCTTTCAGAGTGGAGGGACACAGCTGATGGGATTGGTCCTGAGTGACGCCACACCTGCATATAGATAGCCTGGTCCGTTTTTATATGGGAGGTTTCTGGTGCAAAACTAAAATGCAGTGTCTATTTGCATCCCCGATACGGGTTGTAGGGGAAGACTCATGAATATTTTGGATTTGTATTTATTTTGTATTTGGATGTGGTTGAGTGTACACAAGGTACCTTTTAGTCATCTGTAGCTTGCCTGGACATCTTTATCAGACTACAACGAGGACCACAATGGAAATAAGTTTGTAACTTTCTTGTGTTATCCTCGAGAGTTCTGTGATATGTGCATTGTCACTGTGATGGCATCTTGTTATGCATTCATTTCTCTTACTGTCTAATAAATCAAATCAAAAATATGCCTGCTCTGGTTGGATTTGTTAGGTTTAGGCAAGAGGAGTGGGATTGGTTGTGGTTAGGGTAAGAATGTCAGGGCGATAATATTCCAAAAAGGTGTAATACATGAGTAGTATGGATAACTGTGTGTAAATATATGCCAAGGTACTGTAAATGCACAGGGGTGCAAATAGCATTCATTGATATTTATACCAGACGGGGTATTAATAGAACACATTGCTGTGTGCACCGGCGGGGTATGAATAGCATTAATTTCTAATTGCACCAGGGTACGAATAGCATACACTGCTAATTTTACCAGGGGTGAAAATAGCCTCACCCAAACTAATATTGGACCAGCAGGGGCTGCAAATAACGACTGCTTTCTTTGTCCATTTATCTGTTGATTATTGTTTTAATAGTTTAGTCTAAAAATGCAGAAAATAGTGAAAAACGTTGATTACTGAGTGTTTCCCTGAAGCCCAAGATTACATCATCAAATGTCTTCACAGTAAGAATGAAACCCGTAAAAAAACGTATAATGTCCCGGCAGAATATTCCCAGTGCCTTTTCCGTTGAAGGTGCCCTGCCATACAAAACCGTTTTTACTTGCATTTTTTTAAATCTGTACGGTCCATATATGTGTGTGTGTGTGTGTGTGTGTGTGTTATGTTGTGAATGTGAAAATGAAATGCTACCTCCTCTGTCAGCTGTAGAAACTGAACAGAAATAAGCAGAGAAATCAGACCAATCACAAAAGCTGGTCAGTCTGACATCATATTGCCTGAGTTCATTACTATTCATGAGCTCGCCCAGTTGGGCTGGGTAAAGGATTCTGACAGCCAGGCTTTCATTGGCTAGCTGTTGGCCAATCAGATTCAAACAGCTTAGCTTGTTGAATATTAATGAGAACTGTCAGAAATCGAGCCAAGTCTTCCTGCAGGCTTTCTATACCGCGCTAGGATGGCTTGAAACAAGGTAACAAAGGCATTTTGTCCACAAAAAATGTTACAGAGTCCATGGTAGACCTTCAGACATCGCCACAAAGTCATGAAATATGTGTGGCAGGGCACATTTAAAGGTGCTCTAGGTGATGTTGGGTGACGTTACTTCTTGTTGACGTTCAAAGTATTGTCAAACAAAACGGAGGCTAGCTCCCCCCTCCCTTTGGTGCTTCCTGAAACAGTCATTGTGGAAGTAGCCTACATGCTAACGCTGCAGCGGTGATGGCTCAACCAGCTCCTTCTTGTTTGTTATGTTTGGTGGTGCAGGTTGGTGCAGTTTGTTGTTGCCGTTTGTGGAGCCTGGGCTGTCTACAGAGACCGAGTTTTTTTACAGTGTGTTCAGGGGACAGGCAGCTAGCAGATAGTGAGGAGATGTTTTTTACAGTGTGTTCAGGGGACAGGCAGCTAGCAGATAGTGAGATGTTTTTTACAGTGTGTTCAGGGGACAGGCAGCTAGCAGATAGTGAGGAGATGTTTTTTACAGTGTGTTCAGGGGACAGGCAGCTAGCAGATAGTGAGGAGATGCTTGCTGTATGTGACAAAAAATGTTGTAGCCTAAAAAATGTGTGACATCGCTTAGAGCACCTTTTAAGTTTACAGACATTTCTGTTAATCCAAAAACAGAACATTTTGTAGATTTACAGTGTTTTCTCTGTGCCTTTTTAAATGGGACACTGGTGGGAAACATTACAAGAAAAATGTCTTCATATTAACAGTATATTAGCCCTTTAGCCCCTTACAGACCTTTCTAACAGTATTGCTTTGTTGCTGTTAGATGACTGTAGTGCAGTAAAGATGTCCAAGTAGCTTTTGTGCTGTTACTGCTTTGCATGGTTGAACGGTGCAAGAAAAAGATGGCTCGGGTCTGCTGTTGCTTGGCTGTGTTTTGATGCTTGCATGGCTTCTTATACTGAACGGGGATACTGTTGATGTGTAACTGTGCTAATGTCTTGCTGCTTCCTGTAGCCCTACATGGCTTACTGAGAAAGCTTATTTGTTGCTCTAGCTGTCTATATGGTGTTTTATTGACTTCTGTCTGTATGGTGTCTTATTGACTTCTGTCTGTATAGTTTAAACTGTGCTAATGTCTTGCTGCTTCCTGTAGCCCTGCATGGCTTACTGAGAAAGCTTATTTGTTGCTCTAGCTGTCGGTATGGTGTCTTGTTGACTTCTGTCTGTATAGTTTAAACTGTCCTGCTTGTTGTTTCCTGTTGCTCTCGTCTAAAATCATCTAACCAAAGGACTACAGTTGAAAATTAGCTGGCTGGCTACCACTGGCGCATTTACAGAAATGTTAATTATTGTGTGTTATCCTTTTATAAAATTGAAGAATAAGCTTTTTTTTAAAAACATGTATTAGAGTCTTGATTTTGCCTTCTTTAAACAGATAAAGCTATTCCTCAGTCCTCTGAACAAGTGCTGGATTAGAAAGAAGCTTTTTGTGTTCACGTGTCAATAGTTTTGTCGTTAATGATCTTCCGTACTTTCCACCTGAGTAGAGAGCGTTCACAAGAAGACCTCACTCTGGGCTAGATTTATCAAGCCGTTTGCGCCTGTTTCCAGGCGCTAATTGCTCGCAAAGACGGACGTAACCGATGCGGGCTATTTACAAACGGGGCGCACTTGGGTCGCAGATTGTTGCCACATGAGCGAGAAGAGACAAGTTGCGCTTTCAATATGCGTTCATGGGAGGGTCGTGGGGAAAGTGGGAGTTCCACCTAAAAATGGTGGGAGGATAAGCGCAAAGTGCGCCTAATTATATCTTCCGTGGTATTTACAAAGACTGTTAGTAAGAGCGCGTCTTTATTCTGCGGGGGAAATTCTCCGCCTCTTAAAAGCAGGTCTGAACCAGCCGCAATCGAGTTTCCTCGTAGACCTTTATGCCGCTGGTGAAATGGCAACAGTAATATGAGCAAGACGAAGACATAGGCGAGGCTGAAAATATCGTTAACACGAGAATCACACTTTGTCAGTGAACACATCATTTAGCGTTACAGATCAAGCAGCCATGCAATATTAGAGTTACTGGAAGAAATCTAAGATGAAATTGAGTCTCCCACTCAGTGTTCACATCCCATTCCAGCAGTTGTTAAACTCCTCGCTACATTACAAATATTGGCATCAGGATCATTTCAAACAGTCATAGCATCACCAGTGGGAATATCGCAGTCTGCACTCAGCCGTATCATAGCACAAGTACCGCTTTGTTACAGCGCAATTTATGGTTTAGTGGGCGGAGAAAGACGCTGATTGCCTGATGGGTGTCAGGGTTGATAAATACTACGCAAAATGTGGAAGCATAGCGTGCGCTATTACCGAACTCGCATAAACAGACGCAGCGCAAACTGCGCCAGTGTTAGTAAATCTGGCCCTCTGTGTATTTCAACGCATTCTCATTAAGGGGGTTGTACGATATCGTACGAAATGAAGATGCTGTGCATGCGGATCTTCTCTTTAGGATCTTACTGTTTTTGTTTTTATAATTCCTGCAGCCAGAAGTAGAATTTAAAGGTCCCATGGCATGAAAACTTCACTTTATGAGGTTTTTTAACATTAATATGCGTCCCCCCAGCCTGCCTATGGTCCCCCAGTGGCTAGAAATGGTGATAGGTGTAAACCGAGCCCTGGGTATCCTGCTCTGCCTTTGAGAAAATGAAAGCTCAGATGGACCAATCAGGAATCTTCTCCTTATGAGGTCATAATAAAAGAGACTTCAGATACAGTATTAGGGGACCACTAAGGTCTATATAAAAGAGACTTCAGATATGTATCAAATGTAGAGCCCGCCTCAACGGTTGTGATTGGTGTAAAGCCCGCCTCAACGGTTGTGATTGGTGTAAAGCCCGCCTCAACGGTTGTGATTGGTGTAAAGCCCGCCTCAACGGTTGTGATTGGTGTAGAGCCTTCCTCAATGGTTTTGATTGGTGTAGATCCTGCCTCAACGTATGTGATTGGTGTAGAGCCCTCCTCAATGGTTTTGATTGGTGTAGAGCCCGCCTCAACTGTTGTGATTGGTGTAGAGCCCTCCTCAACGGTTGTGATCAGTGCCTTGATTTTGGGGACTTTGGAAATGGGTTTGAATGGGGCTCTTGGCCAGACAGACTTGCACAGCAAATCTGAAAATTGCCCGGAAGTTCGTCAGGGTTTACCCAGGCTACAATTTTATACCATTCAAAGAAAATGATGTATGAAATAACGTTGAAAAGAGCTTCAAAAACGTCGGAAAAAAAAGGGACAAAAATATCTGGAAAATGTTTCTAAACGTCAGGTATAGTGATAAAAGTCAAAAAGTCGACTGAAAACCCAGAAAACCTAAAAAAAAAAAATGCATGATCGAGGGGAAGACAACACAATTGTACGAAATTAGGCGACCGCCCAGCTGGTCACGTGACGCCGGCTACAGAGCTCCGCAAGGTCTTTTTCAGCGGCTGTGACAGTCGAGTAGAACCGACAAAAAGTGAGCGTCACACGGCAAAGGCGGTGAAGTTTAGGCACCAAAACGTCTAGCTAAAGGAACACGCCGACTTATTGGGAATTTAGCGTATTCACCGTAATCCCCAGAGTAAGACAAGTCCATACATACCCTTCTCATCTCAGTGCGTGCTGTAATACTGTCTGGCTGTTCCATCATTAGCTTAGCCTAGCACAGATCCTGCAGGTATCTGGTTCCAACTAGCCTACTGCTCCGAATTGTGACAAAAGTGACAAAATAACAACATGTTCCTATTTACATGTTGTGATTTGTAGAGTCACAGCGAGTACAAAAAACAACGTAACATGAGACACAGCTGTCTTCTAACAGTAAACAAACCGGGAACTATATTCTCAGACAGGCTTGCCCAAGTACTATATTCTTCCGCCTGAGAATATAGTTCCCGGTTTGTTTACAGTTAGAAGACGGCTGTGTCTCATGTTATGTTGTTTTTTGTATACGCTGTGACTCTATAAATCACAACATGTAAATAGGAACATGTTGGAGTTATTTTGTCACTTATTGGGAGCAGTAGGCTAGTTGGAACCATTCACCTGCAGGATCTGTGCTAGGCTAAGCTAATGCTGGAGCCGTCAGACAGCCTTACAGCACGCACGGAGATGAGAAGGATATGTATGGACTTATCTAACTCTGGGGGTTACGGTGAATAAGCTAAAGTCCCAATAAGTCGCCGTGTTCCTTTAAATTCAGGAAAAAGATGGTGGTTTGGAGGAAGGAACACACGTTGCCTGAGCGTCTTTTGTTCTCCTACCAACTACAGTGCTGATGCTTTCTGTGGGTATAGGCTTTACCAGTCCCTCCAGAAAAACGTGATTATGCGATCACATAATTCAACGCATAATCAGCCAAAGTCCGCATATTTATTTGTATATTCTCAAATACGTCACATTTTCGCGCAAAATATGTGGGGCTTGCTTGATTTCATAAGTCCCATAATATATCTTAGCAGAAAGTTGAAAAATGTTGTTTACTTCACACAAGAGCAGCCATTTCCCCCTTTTGCCATGGGAACGTTATGAAGTGATGTAATAACGCGACGTGAACATCATCGAAAAGCAGGATGTTGGGGGAGGGGAATCACTTTTTTCTCTTTTTCATCAAACTGCAGTTTTTGCAAGTTCCTGCAATTTCATCGCATAAAATTGCATAAATATCATATAGCATATTCCAGAGCATTTTTTAAGAAAACATGCCGCATAATCAAGGATTTTTGCCCCGCAACAATCACAAAAAAACTTTGCATTTTAATGGAAGGACTGCTTTATGTACGAATGGTTAACTGGTAAACGAGCAGGGTTGTTTTTCTTTTATTATCAGGTTGTACTTTGTGAAATGATTCCAGTATTTTAGTAGTTTGACCTTATTTCACAAAACATGCTTCAGACATGATTTGGTAACATGGCTTGATGGAGGGAACGAGAGAGAGAGAGAGAGACAGAGAGAGGGAGAAAGGGAAAGCTTGGAGGGGAAAAGAGCAAGCCAAGCGTGTGGGCATTCTGTTCACTCACTCACACACTCACACACTCACACACTCACACACTCACACACACACACACACACACACACACACACACACACACAGCAGAAGGGCGAGAGAGGCGCATACTGTATCTGATGAATAGCTGAAATGGTATGAAAATAGAGGACAGAATATGCAAGCACCTACGTCAAGTTATGTGGCTGTGAACACACGCAAACACACATACACGCGCACACACACACACACACATGCACGCACACACAAACACACACACACACACACACACACACAAACAGACATTTAGACAGCTACATTTCAACACAAAATTAGTTTGCTCGGCTGGTTCTTGAAAGTGTGGATTCCGGTGACATGTTTATGCATCAGACGTGTGTGTGTGTGTGTGTGTGTGTGTGTGTGTCTGCATGCATGTTTTATGTTTGTTAATAAAGGTGCATGTGTGATACAGGACACATTCATGTTTAAATTACTGGACAGTTGATGGTGGAAGCCTGAACATGAAGATATGAAATATGTAGGAAATGAATATGCGGTATTATATGAATGCAGGTTTATACACAGACAGACAGAGACACACACACACACACACACACACACACACACACACATACACACACACACACACACACTCACTCACTGAGAGCGATGCTAGCTTGGGAGGGTGGGGGGGGGGTCGTCTGTGTCAGTGTTTTGAACCAGATAATTGACCAGTCTCTCTGTTTGGTAACATCCTCTTTTTAATCTAAAAAGTCTGTAGTTAAAATCCGTCTGTTATTGTACTTAATTCTGCCGCATCAAACGGCTTCTCTCATGTGTTGTGAGTGAAGGAAATTTGCCCTGGAGCAAGGCAGCTGGCTGCTGCAGTACAAAATATTAGGAAGAAACCTCTTCATTATCTTCCAGTAAGATTAGAGCTGGGCGTTAAATGAGACATTGTGAAAGAAACAAAAGCTACAAGCAAGGCTTCTACCTTTCCTTTGTCCCGTTCTTCTTTACCTAAACCCAACTGTCCCGTTCTTCTTTATCTAAACCCAACTGTCCCGTTCTTCTTTACCTAAACCCAACTGTCCCGTTCTTCTTTACTTAAACCCAACTGTCCCGTTCTTCTTTACTTAAACCCAACTGTCCCGTTCTTCTTTTCCTAAACCCAACTGTCCCGTTCTTCTTTACCTAAACCCAACTGTCCCATTCTTCTTTACCTAAACCCAACTGTCCCGTTCTTCTTTACCTAAACCCAACTGTCCCGTTCTTCTTTATCTAAACCCAAATGTCCCGTTCTTCTTTATCTAAACCCAAAAGTCCCGTTCTTCTTCATCTAAACCCAACTGTCCCGTTCTTCTTCACCTAAGCCCAACTTAGGAATAAGTTATAACTATGACATTAATGCGATAAATCGTGATTAAATATTTTAATCGTTTGACAGCACTAGTTAACAGTAAGGGTAATGATCTAATCAAGCTTACACGCATATTACAAAGAGCATCACTGATTATCTACTCAAGCATACTTTACGTACCTACACCCCCATTTCCTAAAAACCTGTAACTTCTTAGTAAAAGTCGCATTTTTTTCAAATACGCCACACTTTCGCCGCATAAATTGCCGATTTCTGCGCAAAATATGCGGGGCTTGCATGATTTCATAATTCCCGCATTTTCGTTGCAAAAAAGTCCCATAATATATCTTAGCAGAAAGTTGAAAAAGAGCAGCCGTTTCTCCTGTTGCCATGGGAACATTATGAAGTGACGTAATTACGCGACGTGAACATCATCGAAAGCAGGGTTTTCGGGGGGGGGGAATCACTTTTTGTTTCTCTTTTTCATCAAACCGCAACTTTTGCAAGTTCCCGCAATTTCATCGCATAAAATTGCATAAATATCATATAGCATATTTCATCGCATTTTTTAAGAAAACGTGCCGCATAATCAAGGATTTTTGCCCCGCAACAATCACAAAAAAACTCCTTTCTAGAAGGACTGTCTTACATGACTTCTCACATGACCACACTCATACTAGTTGTTTCACAACCTTATGTCTCTCATCCTGTCTCTAGGTATTTTGTATTTTTCCACTGTCCCATACTAATGTAACCTGTCGATACCAGCTCATCGTGTGTTAACAGTAGTGCCTCACACGGGACGATTTTAAAATTGTCGGCCGATTTTCCAATCCTGAGAGACCCCCACACGGTGATAAAAATCCCGGGTCTAACAGTTTTGGTGGTACAGCGTGCGGTGCGCAGCACACGGCAAAATCAACACATCACACACGAACCGATTTGACTCCCGAGCATTCCTGGGTCAGACGGGAAATCTCGCAAAATCCCTCGAGATCAAACGTGACTTCAGAGTAAACGATCATTGCGGACGAAGAGGATGCAGTGGCGATAGTTTGTAGTTTGTTTTTAACCGAAAAAAAACGTTATCAAAAGAAAAGGCGATGGTCAAAGAAGACAACGCGAGCATGGACTATACTCAGCTACATCATGATATGGAGGGGATTAGTTTTTTCTCGTAGAAATGTCGTTACGTATTACACAGATTAATAAACGTTGAAATAAACGTTCATATATTCGTTTCCAGTTACTCTGGTGGACTGCAGTTGTGGATGTAGTTATGTCCATCGACTTTATTTATTTTACACAGGATGTGTGCTCGTTTTGTCCCCGGGGGGGGGACACCACACACGAGGAGAAATTGGGCCAAATCA
>CM046808.1:26423047-26440547 GCA_025617405.1 Perca schrenkii | reverse complement strand
AACTAAAGTAACTAGTAACTAAAGCTGTAACAGATGAATGTAGCGGAGTAACTAAAGTAACTAGTAACTAAAACTGTAACAGATGAATTTAGTGGAGTAACTAAAGTAACTAGTAACTAAAGCTGTAACAGATGAATGTAGTGGAGTAACTAAAGTAACTAGTAACTAAAGCTGGAACAGATGAATGTAGTGGAGTAACTAAAGTAACTAGTAACTAAAGTAACTATTTTATCAAAATTATCAGATGAAAGCTGGAGATGAAAGAGGGAAATATTTGGAGCTACAAATGTGAACGTAAGAGCAGCGATGTCAGGCAGCTCCAGCAGGCAGATGGTTGCGTGTGTTTTCGGGAGGTGCATGATGTCGCGTGTGTATGTGATGTTGTGCGTGTGTGTGTGTTTGTGTGTGTATGCATGTCAGGACCTGGGCGACGTGGTGCCCCCCCGGGCCCGGCCCGACCTGGAGGCGGGGAAACAGCTGCCGCGCATCTTCGCCGAAATCCCGTCTCATCTGGTGGGCGTTCCCCTGGAGGACATCGACCAGTACTACTTCAAAGACAAGAGGGTAGGTGACCCAGAGAGAGAGAGAGAGAGTGTGTGTGTGTGTGTATGGGCTTGTTTAACTATATTCGTGGGGTCCAAAAACCGGGAGTCCAGTATACTTGTGGGGTCCGGACAGCTTTCTGGAGCCAAAATGCTGGACCCCACAAGTTTAAAGGGCTGTTTGAGGGTTAAGACTTGGTTTTAGGATTAGGAATAGAATTAGGTTATGGTTAGGGTTAGGGTAAGGGTTAAGGTTAGGCATTTAGTTGTGATGGTTAAGGTTAGGGTAAGGGTTAAGGTTAGGCATTTAGTTGTGATGGTTAAGGTTAGGGTAAGGGTTAAGGTTAGGCATTTAGTTGTGATGGTTAAGGTGAGGGTAAGGGTTAAGGTTAGGCATTTAGTTGTGATGGTTAAGGTGAGGGTAAGGGTTAAGGTTAGTCATTTAGTTGTGATGGTTAAGGTTAGGGTAAGGGTTAAGGTTAGGCATTTAGTGGTGATGGTTAAGGTGAGGGTAAGGGTTAAGGTTAGGCATTTAGTTGTGATGGTTAAGGTGAGGGTAAGGGTTAAGGTTAGGCATTTAGTTGTGATGGTTAAGGTTAGGGTAAGGGTTAAGGTTAGGCATTTAGTTGTGATGGTTAAGGTTAGGGTAAGGGGCTAGGGAATGCATTGACGGGTCCCCACAAAGATAGTGAGACAGACCTGTGTGTGTGTGTGTGTGTGTGTGTGTGTGTGTGTGTGTGTGTGTGTGTGTGTGTGTGTGTGTGTGTGTGAAAGATGATTTTATTTCCTTGCCAACTATCATGTTTTTCCCCAAATGATGTACAGATTTTTAGGCATTCTTTTATCCCATGAATGGCTTGAAAAATAGTGCAAATAACTGCCTGTGATTGGGCGGAGCTGCAAATGTTTACATCTGGCTCCGCCCATGACAGGAAACAGTCTCCGTTTCCCCCCTCTGGAAGGGCAAGTGTGTGTGTGTGTGTGTGTGTGTGTGTGTGTGTGTGTGTGTGTGTGTGTGTGTGTGTGTGTGTGTGTGTCTCTCTCTCTCTGTATGTCTGTCTTTTCTTGTGTCTCTCTGCGTGTGTGTGTGTGTGTGTGTGTGTGTGTGTGTGTGTGTGTCTCTCTGTGTGTATTTGTATGTCTGTCTGTGTGTGTGTGTGTGTGTGTCTGTGTGTGTGTGTGTGTGTGTGTGTGTCTGTGTGTGTGTCTCTCTCTGTGTATTTGTGCGTGTGTGTGTGTCTCTTTGTGTGTGTGTGTGTGTCTGTGTCTGTGTGTGTGTGTGTGTGTGTGTGTCTGTCTGTGTGTGTGTCTCTCTCTGTGTATTTGTGCGTGTGTGTGTGTCTCTTTGTGTGTGTGTGTGTGTCTCTGTGTGTGTGTGTGTGTCTCTGTATGTCTGTGTGTGTGTGTCTCTCTGTGTATTTGTGTCTGTGTGTGTGTGTCTCTGTCTGTGTGTGTGTGTCTCTGTGTGTGTGTGTCTCTCTCCCTGTGTGTGTGTATGTTTATGTATGTGTGTCTCCCTGTCTGTGTATATGTTTGTGTGTGTGTGTGTGTGTGTGTGTATGTATTTGTGTGTCTCCCTGTCTGTGTATGTGTGTGTCTGTGTGTGTGTGTGTGTGTGTGTGTGTGTGTGTGTGTGTGTGTGTGTGTGTGTGTGTGTGTGTATCTGTGTGTATCCCTGGAAGATAAATGGACTCTCTGGTAGCCTACTTCCTCCCCCCAGACCAGAGGGGAGGTGACTGAGTGAGTGTGTGTCTCTCTTCTCTTCTTAAACTCTCACAACATATTTACACCTGCTGGCTCTCTCTCTCTCTCTCTCTCTCTCTCTCTTTCTCTCTCTTTTTCTTGTTTCAGGGTGTTTTCAAATCTGCATTTCTTTTTTTTTCCCTCCGTGGCGCGATGCATTTGGGCCAGCGCGATCTCATGGGAAGGTGTACAAAATAGCACTCAACTTTTTTAGAAGAATATTTTGCTAGTTTCCCCTTTTTCTCTCGTTCTGTGTCCTACGTGTGTTCACGTTCATCACTCGTACTGCACTACGAGAAACCATGTGGTGGTGTTTCGGTGGTGCCCGGGGCTGTTTTTGGGATAGGTCTAAACTTAGCGATCGTACCCGAGTGTGGACCAAGACGACAGGCACTCGCAAACTTTTCAGTTCGGAGCGTTTTGGTTGTGGCGAGTACGTGATGCAAGCTTGATTCGACAACCCTAGGAGGCGTGGGCGGCCCGAAGGAGAGAGGATTAGAGCGGTCTGCTGAGCAGTGCCGTGTTAAAATAAAACAACTGTGACAACAGTTACATACAGGTTCTCCTACCTGACAAAAAGAAACCAAACCAAGAGGAAAATGTGACAAGTTTACCCACTCATCCACTGATGACAAAAAAAACCTTAAAGGTCCCATGACATGGTGCTCTTTGGATGCTTTTATATAGACCTTAGTGGTCCTCTAATACTGTATCTGAAGTCTCTTTTATATAGACCTTAGTGGTCCCCTAATACTGTATCTGAAGTCTCTTTTATATAGACCTTAGTGGTCCCCCTAATACTGTATCTGAAGTCTCTTTTATATAGACCTTAGTGGTCCCCTAATACTGTATCTGAAGTCTCTTTTATATAGACCTTAGTGGTCCCCTAATACTGTATCTGAAGTCTCTTTTATATAGACCTTAGTGGTCCTCTAATACTGTATCTGAAGTCTCTTTTATATAGACCTTAGTGGTCCCCTAATACTGTATCTGAAGTCTCTTTTATATAGACCTTAGTGGTCCCCTAATACTGTATCTGAAGTCTCTTTTATATAGACCTTAGTGGTCCCTCTAATACTGTATCTGAAGTCTCTTTTATATAGACCTTAGTGGTCCCCTAATACTGTATCTGAAGTCTTTTTATATAGACCTTGTGGTCCCCTATACTGTATCTGAAGTCTTTTATATAGACCTTAGTGGTCCCCTAATACTGTATCTGAAGTCTCTTTTATATAGACCTTAGTGGTCCTCTAATACTGTATCTGAAGTCTCTTTTATATAGACCTTAGTGGTCTGGTCTCTGTCTCTCTTTGAGCTTGTGTTTGTGTCTTTCTCTCTCTTGGGACGTTTCTCTTGAGGGAGTTTTCTCGTCATTATTCTTTCCGTCTCTCTTCCCCCTGTATTGCCTCTAGTCTCTGCTCTCCCAGTGGCTCAGGTGCGTTTCCTGGGTTTCAACCGAGCGTCTGGGGTGAACACACACACTCGCATCCCATCTGGTGTGTGTGTGTGTGTGTGTGTGTGTGTGTGTGTTCGTCCCTCTGAGGCTACATTTACATCGCTACGTTTGGTTTGTTTTTTTAAGCAGAGTTTTGAGCCAGAAGCGATCTCCGTTTAAACTAACACGCCTAAATCTCATATCTCATTCAAGTTCTCGTACACTGGGCATAAACAGGAGGATGAGAGGGGGGAATCGCCAGAGCAGGGGGGAATGAGAGGGGGAAACACCATAGCAGGGGGGAATGAGAGGGGGGAATCCCAGAGCAGGGGGGTAATGAGAGTGGGAAACGCCAGAGCAGGGGGGGTAATGAGAGGGGGAAACACCAGAGCAGGGGGTAATGAGAGGGGGAAACGCCAGAGCAGGGGGTAATGAGAGGGGGAAACACCAGAGCAGGGGGGAATGAGAGGGGGAAACACCAGAGCAGGGGGGAATAAGAGGGTGAAACGTAGCAGAAGATATTGGTGTTTTTAAACCAAAATGTAGCGATGTCAGTGTAGCCTGAGCCTGATGTGTTCATGTGAGATCTAAGGGCCATCTCCTGCCCCCCCTCCCCATAAACATTGGGCTGGGCCCCCAAATGTGCTCAGAGTCTGGCTCCGCCCCCTGACTGTCTCTGTAACACATGTTTTCTCGTGTCTCTCTTGCAGACCTTCATAGTCCTGAACAAAGGGAAGGCCATCTTCCGTTTCAGTGCCACATCTGCCCTCTACATCTTCAGCCCGTTCCACCCCATCCGAAGAATCGCCATCAAGATCCTGGTCCACTCATATCCTTCAGATGTACAGTACAGGCCAAAAGTTTGGACACACCTTCTCATTCAATGAGTTTCCTTTTTATTTTCATGACTGTTTACATTGTAGATTCTCACTGAAGGCATCAAAACTATGAATGAACACATATGGAATTATGTACTTAACAAAAAAGTGTGAAATAACTGAAAACATGTCTTATATTTTAGATTCTTCAAAGTAGCCACCCTTTTGCTTTTTTTTGATAACTCTGCAAACCCTTGGTGTTCTCTCAATGAGCTTCATGAGGTAGTCACCTGAAATGGTTTTACCTTCACAGGTGAGCTTTGTCAGGGTTCATTAGTGGAAGTTTTTCCCTTATTAATAAAATAGCAAAGGGTGGCTACTTTGAAGAATCTAAAATATAAGACATGTTTTTAGTTATTTCACACTTTTTTGTTAAGGACATAATTCCATATGTGTTCATTCATAGTTTTTATATGTGTTCATTCATAGTTTTGAAGGTGACAAAAACTTGTTTAAAAAAAAAGTGACAAGAAAATTGGAAAAAAGTGACAAAAAAAAAAAAATTTCGAGAAAAGTTTAAGTAAAGAACAAGAAAATTGAAGACACAACACAAGGCTGCTGCTGTACATGTGTGACGTCTTCTGATGCTGACTGTGGGGGGGAAGGCTGCAGGGGGGGGGGAGTCAGAGGTCAGACACACAGCAGCCTGGGGGTGTGGGGGGGGGGGCTTCAGTGTGTTAAAGGGCCACGCTGGTGGCAGTGTGTGTGTGTGTGTGTGTGTGATCATGTCGACTAACGGAGACTGCAGGCTGAGTGGATCGCCTCTGCAGGCCTCTGGAGGTGGAAAAATGTGACAAATGTTGGAAAAAAAGCTAAAAAACTGACAAAAACATATATTTTTCATATGAGAAAATCGGAAAAAAAGTGACAAAAAATCATCGCCGAAGGTGACAAAAACTTGTTAAAAAAAGTGACAAAAAAATAGAAAAAAAGTGACAAAAAATAGAAAAAAAGTGACAAAAAATAGAAAAAAGTGACAAAAAAATAGAAAAAAGTGACAAAAAAAATAGAAAAAAGTGACAAAAAATAGAAAAAAGTGACACAAAAATTGGAAAAAAGTGACCAAAAAATTGGAATAAAATCAACAAAATTTCGAGAAAAGTTTAAGTAAAGAACAAGAAAATTGAAGACACAACACAAGGCTGCTGCTGTACATGTGTGACGTCTTCTGATGCTGACTGTTAAAAACACAATCTCCTTTTCATTCGTCTCTTTTTTTTGCTTTTACTTTTAAATACAAATAATGTAAGAATCCACAGAAGACCGCTAAAAAGCCTTATTAAAAAAACAACACAAAAGACAAAACGTAAACAGAACTTGTCAGATATACAACTTGACACGTGACCCTTATTCTCAGTTTTTAAAAACAAATGGCAATTTACAAGTGTGTGTGTGTGTGGGATCATGTCGACTAACGGAGACTGCAGGCTGAGTGGATCGCCTCTGCAGGCCTCTGGAGGTGGAAAAATGTGACAAATGTTGGAAAAAAAGCTACAAAAATGCAGGAAAACAATTGACAAAAACATATATTTTTCATATGAGAAAATCAGAAAAAAGTGACAAAAAATCATCGCCGAAGGTGACAAAAACTTGTAAAAAAAAGTGACAAAAAAGTGACAAAAAATACAAAAAAGTGACAAAAAAATACAAAAAAGTGACACAAAAATAGAAAAAAGTGACAAAAAATAGAAAAAAGTGACACAAAAATTGGAAAAAAGTGACATAAAAATTTGAATAAAATCAACAAAAATTTCAAGAAAAGTTTAAGTAAAGAACAAGAAAATTGAAGACACAACACAAGGCTGCTGCTGTACATGTGTGACGTCTTCTGATGCTGACTGTTAAAAACACAATCTCCTTTTCATTCGTCTCTTTTTTTTGCTTTTACTTTTAAATAAAAATAATGTAAGAGTCCACAGAAGACCGCTAAAAAGCCTTATTAAAAAAAAACAACACAAAAAGACAAAACGTAAACAGAACTTGTCAGATATACAACTTGACACGTGACCCTTATTCTCAGTTTTTAAAAACAAATGGCAATTTACAAAGGCTGCAGGGGGGGAGTCAGAGGTCAGACACACAGCAGCCTGGGGATGTGGGGGGGGGGTGCTTCAGTGTGTGTTAAAGGGCCACGCTGGTGGCAGTGTGTGTGTGTGTGTGTGTGTGTGTGTGATCATGTCGACTAACGGAGACTGCAGGCTGAGTGGATCGTCTCTGCAGGCCTCTGGAGCCACAGCGTCACTGCTTCGGTCTCTGCAGCGGTTCAACCCCCCCGTCATGTTGTTTGGTACTCAAGGACACTTTTAAGATACTGGCACTTTTATTTAACTCTCCTGTTGTTTGATCCCTTTACAAAAAGTTTCTATATCAGAACTATGACAAAAGGACGTCGAAAAATGTGACAAATGTTTGGAAAAAGCTACAAAAATGCAGTAAAAAAATATTTGAAAAAAAGTGAAGAAAAAAAACATTGGAAAAAAGTGACAAAAAAATTGGAAAAAAAGAGAAGAAAAAAAACATTAGAAAAAGTGACAAAAAAATTGGGAAAAAAGTGACAAAAAAATTGAAAAAAAGAGAAGAAAAAAAACATTGGAAAAAGTCAAGAAAAGTGTAGAAAAAGAACAACAAAATTTTGAAATTTTGACCCAGAAAAACACAAAGTTAGAGGTCGCACGGAAGACACAACTGTATTGTATTGTATGTACCTTTCAGTTTGTGTCGATTCTAGCGGCGGAGTAGAAGGAATGACAAGTCTGCGCTAAATGGAAGAGGGATGTAATTTAAAGGTGCCCTGCCACATGTATTTCATGACTTTGTGGTAATGTCTGAAGGTCTACCATGGACTCTGTAACATTTTTTGTGTATAAAACGCCTTGGTTAACTTGTTTCAAGCCATTCTAGCGCGGTATAGAAAGCCTGCAGGAAGACTCGGCTCGATTTGTGCCAGTTCTCATTAATATTCAACAAGCTAAGCTGTTTGAATCTGATTGGCTAACAGCTAGCCAATGAGAGCCTGGCTGTCAGAATCCTTTACCCAGCGCAACTGGGCGAGCTCATGAATAGTAATGAGCTCAGGCAACATGATGTCAGACCGACCAGCTGTTGTGATTGGTCTAATTTCTCTGCTTATTTCTGTTCAGTGGCTAGAGCTGACAGAGGAGGTAGCAGTTCATTTTCACATTCACCACATAACACACACAAACGCATATGGACCTGACATATTTCAAAAAATGCAAGTAAAAACGGTTTTGTGTGGCAGGGCACCTTTAATGTTAGCTGCTGTCGTACAAACACATCACATCATGCACTGTGAAGTTATTTTATGAATAAAATGGACATATTACATACCTGAGGGCCAATTTGGGATGGGTTTTTGAATCATTTACTATCCCGTAATCTGTTGAAAGCCCGACCGAGATTGACTCTTCGACTTTCCCTTTGAGCTTTAAGTTGGTATTTGTGTAATTTCCTTCTTTTCTGTGATGGTCCTGCCCCAGTATCAGCCATAACTACAGCAGATGACTTCTAAAATAACATTAGAATACAGTTAGGCCTGTGCACAGACATCTCCTTCCTCCTTTTCCCTGGCTGGATACGCTAACACGTTATTTAAGAGCATTCAATATGAAATTACACAGTTTCAGAAACATTTAAAAGTTACATATTGTTACTTTAAGCGTTCCCATTTTCTGCTACTGTGTACTTCTACTCGACTATATGTCAGAGAGAAATATTGCACCTTATGCACCTTATTAGCCCGGTTGACCCCAGACCCTTCTCAGTTGTAACTGAGCCATCGCTGCACTACTTTACATCGTGTAAAGTCCGCCTCAACGGTTGTGATTGGTGCCTCCGATTTGGAGAAATTGGAAATGGTCTTGAATGGGGCTCTTGGCCAGACTGACTTGCAGAGCAAAATCTCAAATTTGCCCGGAAGTTCGTCAGGGTCTAGCGCCTTATGTTATGTAACTTTGAAATAGTAACATCAGACAGTTTCTGGGCAGAAGGGTAAATGAGTCATCCTCAGCATGTGTTGTGTTCTGGTTTCAAAATGATGAAGACAGTTGGAGAACAGTTAGATATACAAAACAGGATGTAAAAAAACAAACCTGGACGATAAAAGCTATTTAAAGGGCAAAGAAACGCAACGCAAATATCGCAACAAAAAATGGAGATAAAAAGGTGGAAAAGGTCAAAGTGTGTGTGATCATGGAAGCAAATAACAAACAGGCTGAGTGGATTCTGATTCTCTGAATACAGCTTTCTACGGGCTAAGGTTGTTTTTTTAAACATTATAAATGCAACATGTGGCGAGATTACCAAGGCTGCATAACATTCATCACATATAACACTGTTTAAACCACATGTGTCAAACTCAAGGCCCGCGGGCCAAATCCGGCCCGTTGCAGATTTACATCCGGCCCATATATCAATTTGGGTTCACAGTAGATTTTGGCCCGCCTAGTTGTGCGCCAAACCAAAAACACAGGAAAGTGTTTTTTAAATTGCAGTTACCTGACATTCAAAGCAGAATATGGCTAAGATTTGGCAACTCTGGGAATCAGAAATTCCTCCAGAAGCAGAGAGTTTTCATTTTCAGGCTGTGAAACAGGCTGTTTTGCTTGATTTGCTAAATTCTATGATGGCTGAGGAACTCTTTTGCTGACTTTTGTAGGGTAAAAAAAAAGAAATCCGAAAAAAATGTCGGAAAAAAAGCAACAAATTTACAAAAAGGTGTCAAATGTCTGAGAAAGCCACAAAAAAGTCAGAACAAATACAACAAAAATGAGGAAAAAAAACTTCCAAAATGTAAAAAAAAATAAATAAATAAAGGGACATGCAGTAACAAAAGCACGTCAATAAACTCTATACATGTCTGGCCCTTGGTGTGATGCTCTTTTTCCAGTGTGGCCCTTAGTGAAAATGAGTTTGACACCCCTGGTTTTAAACTGTGTGTGTGTGTGTGTGTGTGTGTGTGTGTGTGTGTGTGTGTGTGTGTGTGTGTGTGTGTGTGTGTGTGTGTGTCTGTGTGTGAGAATCAGAGGGCTCATCCCATCGGTCGTATTTCTGGGCCTGATAGCATCTCGAGCTGTCTGGCGAGCTATAAACATGACCAGTTAATAATATTCCATCAAGGTAGAATAGAGAGAGAATAGAATAGCCTGTATTATCATTGCACTGTGAAGGTACAACGAAATTTAAGGTGCTCTGCTCTCACAGAGCCACACTTGCACCACACAAAAAATAAACAACAACAAGAAAAACAAGGAACAACATACTGTATGTCCAGGGAAGGACAAGAAACAGGCTCAGCGAGCAATATGCTCTCATTTAAAATAGTATCTACTAACATAATAATAAAATACAGATTATTTGCGTATGTATTTAAATATAAATATCCATAAAATCCAAAAGATAAAAAATATGTCTGTAATCATTAAAAAGTGTGGAGTGAGCGCTTATCCATGAAAGTCATGGACAAATTGAGTGTCCATGAGTATTGGCAGTCCGTAAGGTGCTCTCTCTCTCTCACACAATCACACACACAAACTCATTCTGCATACATCCGGCAGTCCACTGCTAATGGTCACTGACCACTTCCTGCCGTAGTGCCCACTTTGGATGGTCAGGATTGTCCCAAAAGGAACGCTTACGTTAAAACACTCACCGGAAGTGACGAGCGCTCGGCTCGGCTCACCGCCTCTCAAAATCTGACGAAAATCTCTTAACCCTTGTGTTGACTTTGGGTCAAATTGACCCGTTTTCAATTTTTGTCTTATATCAGAAAATATGGGACGTAGAAATAAGCGCTGAACATGTGTAGAAGAAAAAATTTACAATTAAAAACGTTGGAAAAAGCAAAAACAAACAAACTGTGAAAAAAAGGCATCGAAAAAATAAGTGTTTTTTTCAAGGTTGACGGGAAGGCAACACAAGGGTTAAACTGACCTTCGTTGATCTTCCCGAAACACATAATCAACCATCACACCTAAATATAATCTTTAACCATATTGGACTGTAAAGAAAACAAAGATTAATACTTGCAAACTTTCAGCTGTTTTTGGCGAAAATCAGCCGTTTTGAATGGGAAAATGTCATTCGCGTAGATCCCGTAGTGGCATGTCATACATACGCCACTTAATGAGATCAGTCTGTGTCAGAAGATCATCATATAAAGGCCTCAGTAGTAGTGTGGGGGGGGGGAGAGTGTGATTTTGGCCAGTCGTCACAGTCCATGCTACCCTCTCGCGCCCCGCCAGCGTCCTGCTCGGTCCTCCAGGCGTCAACCATAGACTGTATATATAGAACGGACCAGCAGACCCCGTGTGTCTGGACTGAGACCAGTGAAGGATATCAGAAGTCTCTTTCCCGGTGCTGGCTGAGCGTTACTGAGCAGCCTCCAACTGAGCTTGAAGACGTAGATGTGACGTGAGCAACCTGTCTGAAAGTGTGAAGTCTTCTGGTAGCTGTGACGAGAGAAATCTCAATCATTCCCAATCTTACAGAGACGGAGAGCGTAGGTATATGTAAGGAGATAACATAGACACAGGCTAATTATTGATCACTAACATGCTAGTTAACATTAGTAGTTAAACCTAAACAGATAATAGAAGTCCAAACTGCCTGTGAGCTTCTCCTGTACTATACGGTAATTCCTCTACTGTGTGACAGTAAGTCTCGTGGTTATGACCCAATCGTTAGCCTATTTTTATAAAAGCGTCTGCTACGGAGCCATAACGTGAGCTACAAGGTAATGGAGCCTTTTATACATTGTCGTGTTTCTTTAGAAATAAACAACGGACAAATAGAGTCTTTAAACGCTTCAGATGTAAAGTTATTCGCTGTCAAAGTGACGCCAAAATGAACGGGAGTCAATGGGATGATAGTTGTAGCATCAAAATGGCGCCATAGGAGGTTTGAGTTCTGAAGGGAAGCTTACCCCCCCCTTGGCCCCAACATGACAGATATGACCTCACACCCAAAACTCAACAGCCCCTTCCCTCCCTCTCACCTCACACTCCTCTATTTTTACTCCCTGGACGCGGCTGCTGGTGCCGAGAGACGTCGAGCCGGTGGTCATGGCGCTGTTGTCGGGGGCGATGATTTGGGTGAAAGGGTCGCCAGCAGAGGTGTGGCGCCGCTGATGTGCTACGTGAGCAAAACAAAAATTAGAACAAGTGTGTGTTGAGGGAAGGGAGGAGGTGAGAGTACAAGTTGTGCTAGTGAAGTGGAGTTTTTGTGTGTGTGTGTGTGTGTGTGTGTGTGTGTGTGTGTGTGTGTGTGTGTGTGTTTAAGTGTGTTTCAAGTGTGTTCTGGATTCATGCCCAACCACATTGGCGCCATGCACAATGACAAGCTGTGGTGTGAGGTGGATACACACACAAACGCACACACACACAGACACACACACACACAGAGACACAAACACACAGACAGATACACAAACACACACACACACAAAAACACAAAAAACACACACACATACAGATACACACACATACAGATACACACAAACACACACAACACACACAGACAGATACACACACAAACACACCACAGATAACACACACAAATACACACAGACAGATACACAAACACGCACACACACATACACATAGACAGATACACACACACACACACACAACCACATTGGCGCCATGCACAATGACAAGCTGGGGTGTGAGGTGGATACACACACAAACACACACACAAACAGACAGATACACACACACACACTGACGTACACAAACACACGCGCGCACACACACACACACACATACACACACACTTCTAGAAAACACGTGCTTTCTCTCTGGGGTGATCAGTTTGAACACTACCTGTCCTTCCGGACAAAAAACAAAACTCTAGTTTGACTACATTTCCCATGGGGCCTTTGTTCTGGAGGACACACATCTGACTTTGTGTCCCAGGAGGCATTGCTCAGGGACCGCGTTGATGATTGAATAGATAGACCTTAGTGGTCCCTAATACTGGATCTGAAGTCTCTTTTATATAGACCTTAGTGGTCCCCTAATACTGTATCTGAAGTCTCTTTTATATAGACCTTAGTGGTCCCCTAATACTGTATCTGAAGTCTCTTTTATATAGACCTTAGTGGTCCCCTAATACTGTATCTGAAGTCTCTTTTATATAGGCCTTAGTAGTCCCCTAATACTGTATCTGAAGTCTCTTTTATATAGACCTTAGTGGTCCCCCTAATACTGTATCTGAAGTCTCTTTTATATAGACCTTAGTGGTCCCCCTAATACTGTATCTGAAGTCTCTTTTATATAGACCTTAGTGGTCCCCCTAATACTGTATCTGAAGTCTCTTTTATATAGACCTTAGTGGTCCCCTAATACTGTATCTGAAGTCTCTTTTATATAGGCCTTAGTGGTCCCCTAATACTGTATCTGAAGTCTCTTTTATATAGGCCTTAGTGGTCCCTCTAATACTGTATCTGAAGTCTCTTTTATATAGACCTTAGTGGTCCTCTAATACTGTATCTGAAGTCTCTTTTATATAGACCTTAGTGGTCCCTCTAATACTGTATCTGAAGTCTCTTTTATATAGACCTTAGTGGTCCCCTAATACTGTATCTGAAGTCTCTTTTATATAGACCTTAGTGGTCCCCCTAATACTGTATCTGAAGTGTCTTTTATATAGACCTTAGTGGTCCCCTAATACTGTATCTGAAGTCTCTTTTATATAGACCTTAATGGTCCCCTAATACTGTATCTGAAGTCTCTTTTATATAGACCTTAGTGGTCCCCTAATACTGTATCTGAAGTGTCTTTTATATAGACCATAGTGGTCCCCTAATACTGGGGGACCATAGTCAAAGGTTAAAGGGTTAGCTTTGAGTAAGAGTGCCATAAAAAAACGATAAATCTGTAAATTAATTGAAAAATAAATGAGGAATGTATAAAGAGGAATAAGAAAAGAATAAATGGGCTAAATGTGGAAATATAAACACGAAAAAATAAATATAAATGAAGAATTAGAAGCATTTTTCTAATTTGTTTATATATTTCTGTATACTAGCATTTATATTTTTTAAAAAAATATATATTTATTTTTATTATATAAAAATTACTACATTTTCTCTTTAGGTTTATTTTTTAATTCATTTTTTTAAATAATGTTATTTATTTATTTTTCCTTATTCTTCTTGCTATTAATATTAACATAATATTAAATTAAAAATGCTTATTTTTTTCACATTTCATTAGTCTATTTCTAGTTCTTAAATAAATAATAATAAAATATAAAAATACAATAAGTGTTTTGCAACATACAAATGGAAACAAAATATCTATAAAGTGTTTAAAATTAATTAATTTGTCAATCTATTTTTTGTATTCACTTCATTATTTCTCTTTACATTTCCACATTTATTGTCTTTTATTCTTACTTTAGATGTATTCTTTGTCTTATGGCACTCTTATGACTCCGTACTTCTTCAACTTTCTTGTAAAAAGCTTAGAAAAAAAAATGAGTGATGGAAGTGAAGGAGGAAGAAAAGTAATGGAGATAGAGACATAGAGAGAGACAGACAGAGAGAGAAAGAGAGAGAGGGAGGATGTGGGAGGAAAAATGACAGTGCCGGTACATATACATAAATATATATATATATTTATATACGGTGGCCTGGGAGGTCCACAACAGCAGGGCTATCATTACACCATAATTAGCTCCTGGCTCAGTCGTGATGGTGGCAGCAGCGTGGGGGTTATGGGTTTTTTTTTTGGGGGGGGGGGGGTGTTGCTCGGTAACCGTATTATCTCACCGCTTGCCGCCACCGCGCCGAGGCAACATCATTACCGCCGGCACTCAATCAACAATTACCCCGCGGCTCAAACAACTTTTCAGCTGGAGTTTGGGCCGCTTTCACTCGGAGGAGTATGTTCCCTTTTTCTGCCAAATTACCATAATTATGATCCGGTTATAGCAGTGATTGACGGGCGAAGGGAGGGTCTTCTACCCACGCCATCGGCACGCGGCGTGCCCCGAAAACATGGCAGGTGAAGGTGATGTTTAACGTGTATTTGATGCCTTCTGACAGTTTGGGGAGAAAGTTAGAGCTACAGCTACTCAGCTCCCCTATTATATGATGATCAGACGAGACTGGGCCCACTTCGCTTCTCTCCCACTGGTGCTGTTAATGGCATATTAATTTGCCAAATTGAATGCGGCAGGCGTTCGAAAACACACACACACACGCACACAAGTCTGTATTACTATCTTTGTGGGGACATGTCATTGACATAATGCATTCCCTAGCCCCTTTCCCTAACCTTAACCATCACAACTAAATGCCTAACCGTAACCCTTACCCTCACCTTAACCATCACAACTAAATGCCTAACCGTAACCCTTACCCTCACCTTAACCATCACAACTAAATGCCTAACCGTAACCCTTACCCTCACCTTAACCATCACAACTAAATGCCTAACCTTAACCCTTACCCTCACCTTAACCATCACAACTAAATGCCTAACCTTAACCCTTACCCTAACCTTAACCATCACAACTAAATGTCTAACCTTAACCCTTACCCTCACCTTAACCATCACAACTAAATGTCTAACCTTAACCCTTACCCTCACCTTAACCATCACAACTAAATGTCTAACCTTAACCCTTACCCTCACCTTAACCATCACAACTAAATGCCTAACCTTAACCCTTACCCTCACCTTAACCATCACAACTAAATGTCTAACCTTAACCCTTACCCTAACCTTAACCATCACAACTAAATGTCTAACCTTAACCCTTACCCTCACCTTAACCATCACAACTAAATGTCTAACCTTAACCCTTACCCTAACCTTAACCATCACAACTAAATGTCTAACCTTAACCCTTACCCTAACCTTAACCATCACCACTAAATGCCTAACCTTAACCCTTACCCTCACCTTAACCATCACAACTAAATGTCTAACCTTAACCCTTACCCTCACCTTAACCATCACAACTAAATGTCTAACCTTAACCCTTACCCTAACCTTAACCATCACCACTAAATGCCTAACCTTAACCCTTACCCTAACCTTAACCATCACAACTAAATGCCTAACCTTAACCCTTATCCTAACCTTAACCATTACAACTAAATGCCTAACCTTAACCCTTACCCTAACCTTAACCATCATAACTAAATGCCTAACCTTAACCCTTACCCTAACCCTAACCATAACCTAATTCTAACCCTAATCCTAAAACCAAGTCTTAACCCTCAAACAGCCCTTTAACCTTGTGGGGTCCAGCATTTTGGGCTGTGCAGACCCCACAAGTATACTGTATTCTCTGGTTTTTGGACCCCACGAATATAGTAAAACAGGTACATAGACACACACAAACACACACTACACACACACACATAGCCACACGCACGTGCGCTAACTTGGCAAAGCCTTTCAATTCACTTTGTCTTTGTTCAACCCTAATGGGAAATCAGCGAAAGGTATTTAAAAAATAAAAGCACATGTTAAAATCTCACACACACACACAGACAGACGGGGGCAAAGGCGACATTTAGCTGACACTCTCCAGAGGGAATAGAAGTCATAAAAGCTTCAGTTCGTCGATCGGCAACATCACACTGAGGACATTTCCATTTCCCATTCTGACTTGGTGCTTTTATCCAGGGTGACTAAGAGCTCTAAATCACAGGAAAGCACACTAAATTGGCTGTCTAATGCTCCTTCTGGCACTTATTGTCCTCTCTGCTGAGCTCCACCCACCCTGCTATGCCCAGCAAACTGTAAAAACTGCTTCACACGTTTGAGGGAAGACCATAGACAGTGTATATATATATATATATATATATATATATATATAAACTGGACCACCAGACCCCGTGTCTCTGGTCTGGGACCAGTGAAGGATATCAGAAGTCTCTTTCCCGGTGCTGGCTGAGCGTAACTGAGCAGCCTCCAACTAAGCTTGAAGACGTAGATGTGACGTGAGCAACGTGTCTGAAAGTGTGAAGTCTTCTGGTAGCTGTGCCGAGAGAAATCTCAATCATTCCCAATCTTACAGAGACGGAGAGTGTAGGTATATGTAAGGAGATAACATAGACACAGGCTAATTACTGATCACTAACATGCTAGTTAAAGGTATTGTGGAGGATTTTCTTTTTCCGGGTGGATCATCAAAATAATTGGTCTTCCTAGTTGTCAATCAGTCTGGTGATATGTATACGTAAGGCCGTCGTACGTGCTCGTCCCTAGGTAGTTTTCGCTTTCTGGGCATGAGCACTTTCAGGTGTATATGTGTGGTGAGCTACGGTTTCAGCCGTTCATGGAAGCTCGCCGTTCTCAAGACAAGAGTGTTTTTGGGAGAATATTTCACACGCTGGCGTGCGCTAAAAGCACAGGTTGGGCTTCCCACTGATGCCTCAGTCGTGAAGTTTCTACTCCACAGGTAAAGTTTGGCTATTTGGAGAAATCCATTTAAAATCACTGCTAGTAAAAGTTGATGTAAGCTATGATTAGCGATGCTAGCCCTGGCACAAGTCACGCACCGCACACACACGGTAAACATCTCAATTTGTGAAAAAGTGCAAATCTTCTTTTGGAAAGTAGGCTTGTATGAGCCATGCCGACAGCAACTTGTAAACAGTGCACTCTCGTGCACACGTTTAATAGGCGTTCCCTCTCGGGAGCAGGCAGAGTGTTGCGCATGTGCATTTTTTTTAAAAGTACAGAGGGCGGTTCTTTTCTCTATTCGGGAAAATCCTCCACAATGCCTTTAACATTAGTAATTAAACCTAACCAGATAATGGAAGTCCAAACTGCCTGTGAGCTTCTCCTGTACTATACGGTAATTCCTCTACTGTGTGACAGTAAGTCTCGTGGTTATGACCCAATCGTTAGCCTATTTTTATA
>CM046808.1:26383047-26418047 GCA_025617405.1 Perca schrenkii | reverse complement strand
TTGACTTTTTGGTGCTTTTTTTCTAATTTTGTTGCATCTTTGTAGCTTTTCTTGATGTTTTTGTTGAATTTTTTGATGTTTTTGTTGCATCTTTTGACGTTTTTGGTGCTTTTTTGACGTTTTTGGTGCTTTTTTTCTACGTTTGTTGCTTTTTTTTGCCTGTTTTTGACGTCTTTGTTGATTCTTCTGACGTTTTTGGTGCTTTTTTGACATTTTTGTTGAATCTTTTGACTTTTTGGTGCTTTTTTGACGTTTTTGGTGCTTTTTTCTACTTTTGTCACATTTTTGTAGTGTTTTTTTGACGCTTTTGTTGCATCTTTTTACGTTGATGTTGCTTTTTTCAACTTTTGTCGCGTTTGTGTTGACATAAAGCCGACCAAAGTCAGTTAAAAAAGTTGTGATGAAGATGTGATTCGTGTAGATTTAAACTGAGGAGCTTCTGGCCTTCATCAAGGTCTCTTTCTCTAACAGATTTGTTGTTGATGTGCATGAATCCTAAAAAAAGCCGGAAGTAGCAGCAGCAAGGAGAACACATTCAGGGCAGGAGCCACAGCGCACACACACACACACACACACACACACACACACACACACACACACACACACACACACACACACACACACACACAGATTACAGAGAGAGGGAGAGGGAGAGAGAGAGATCGTGACCTGTCCACTTGGGTAATTGACTGACTGATGGGAAATCTCTGCGCGTTGGTTTGGTTAGCGATCAGGTGGCGATCAATGAGAAACGCCAGCGGTAAGATAAACGATCTCAACGGACCAATGGGATCAATAGTTGACCCCGAGGCTGCGCTCCAAGGTTAGCATTAGCGTTAGCGTCACCGGTGAAGGTGCCCTCGGGTGGCATGGGACGACCTGGCTTTTACTTAAAGGACAAATTCACCATAAAATCAGCTGTTAAAACGTTCGCGTCTGCTGCTTTATATTCGGACTCGTGCGTCACAGAGACATGTTTCAACCAGATATTTGATTAATCAATCAATCAATCAATCAAAATGTATTTTTGCACTTTACAAAAACCAGCAGGTATCCAAAGTGCTTAACATCAGAAACACATGTCATACAATAGAAAGAATGAATGGTTTGGTCTTCCAAATGTACTTACTGGCCTCCAGCTCCGTTTGCCTGTTAATATTAAATTATAAATAATTCATAATAAATAAAAAATTCAAAATAAAAAATAAAAAAAAATAAAATATTAAAATTAAAATTGAAAAAAATTAAATAAAAAATAAAATATATTACAATTAAATAAAATAAAATAAAAAAATTAAATAAATAAAAAAATAAATATAAAAAATATAAAAAATTTAATAATAATGTATACGTTATTAATCCCACAAGGGGAAATTACATGTTTTTACTCTGTTAATATTTTACAATTCGGCCCATCTGAGCTTTCATTTTCTCAAAGGCAGAGCAGGATACCCAGGGCTCGGTTTACATCTATCACCATTTCTAGCCACTGGGGGACCATAGACAGGCTGGGGGAACTCATATTAATGTTAAAAAAAAAACTCATAAAGTGAGTCATGCCATGGGACTTTTTAACTGAAGCATTAACCAGCCTTTACTCTGGTCCAGTTTCATCCAGGTTCATGTGGCTCGTGTACAGACACACTTCAGATTTAGGTTTTTAAAGCACAACTTTGTTATTTCTAATTTACGAGGTTAAAGAGTTTCCTAGTTTCTTAGATGATTCTGCAGATTTCCTACAGTTATTAACTTAATGTCCACACATTATGTGTGATGTTAATGAGAGGAATCTATCAGAGTTAAGCGGCCTGCAGCGAGACCGTGGAGACAACACAGACAAATGGACAAAGCTGTTCATTTGAGGGACTGAATGAAGTAATTGGAGGGTTTGATTTAGGAGCCCACGAGCACCAATTATCCACTCAAACGGATTCATTACTAAATTGAGAGAAGGAAGTGGGTACTGTATGTTGAGCATGCAAATCAAAATGTTTCCTGTGACACGTTTTGGGCTCCCGTACTCCTTCTCGTTAGGCCCGTTACACACTGGACGCATTGCGCGAGCGTGGCGTTTCCGTTGCGTCTCGGCTGCTAGGTACAGGGAGGGCTGATCTCGGGATCTAATGCCGACAGATTCAAACTCTGAAAAATGGCTAAGTGGGCTGTCTGTTTATAACAACTTTGTGTAGCTGTAAAGAGCCTATATAGCCTATCTGATGTTGGACCATCACTCAGAATACAAACTACGTTGTTATTGTAGCCCAGGGGTGGCCAACCAGTTCAGCATAAAGAGCCACAATAAAACATTCACCATAGCAAAAAGCCAAATAACACATGCAGGTCCACATTACAACAGCAACAGTGACTTCCAGATCTGATGGCAGTCATAATACATAGCAGTTTTCATAGTTTTTTTTTCTTACTTAGATTGACTCAGTGGGAAACCTGACAGTCTTTGTTATCCACAATCCTTTTTAGGTCTGGTTGTGGCCACGTTTTTCCTCAGGTTGCAGAATTTATCCATAAAAAACTCTGCTGCATTGTTTTTTTATTTTAAAATAATTGGCAAATGTATTGGCAGATGCATTCAAATGCCTGTTGTAGCCTATCCTACCCTTTATATATAGAGCCTACTGAATAGAGACAAGACTGTTGGTACACGATCCGTTCAAAATGTTTGCGCATGTGCGGTTGTACGAGGATTTACGACACTGCACGATCTGTTCCACGCTTCCAGTCGACAGCCAAGCTAACGTTAGTTTAGCTAACAGCTAATTCGGCTAACCGCTAGGTGAGACAGATGTAATAACTTTAAAAGACCCTCAAAATAAAACTTGATAAACGTCAGCTCTACTTGGGCTCATTTAAAATACAATCACTCAACACTTGTCTTTATTGGTATTACTGTAAAGTCTTAATGTAGCTGTAGCCTGCTTCTCCCATTAAGTTTGACTTAACGTTATTTTAGACTAAATCTAGCTGTCAGCTAGCGGTTAGCTGAATTAGCTGTAAGCTAAACTAACGATAGCTTCCTGGTGGAGGCTAGCGTGGAACAGATCGTGCAGGTCGTAAACAGTAATATCTTGCGCATGCGCAGAACGGATCGTGTACCGACAAAGACAACGTCGGCAGTATTGACTGAAAAATATGTTACAGAATATTTCGTTCTGTATGACAGGTGCAATATTTGATATCTACATTGATGTCAAAACCTCGAGACTTTCAAACATCAACATGTCATTTATTAATATGCATTTGTGTCTAAACGACAGATAAACATCTTTTCCTATTCTATTTTGCCTGGAAACGCTTCCGACACACAAAAAAAATATGCATTGGTTCTATTTCCAGCATGCACGCAGGCAGCGTGTAAGCTCTAACCTGTTAACATGGGACGCATCCAGTGTGTAACCAGCCTTAGCTTGACGAGCCAGACCCACATCAGGATGTTGGGTCTGGGAATTCACCATAGAGAGCCGAAGTCCCGCCCTTCTACTTCCGGTCCATGGGACCTTATCTTTCGAAAAAATATGAACGAGGGTCAATGGAGAGATAATAATTATTTTTTGATCCAGTTTGAATTGAGCCATGGATTACAAATATGATGTTCGTCAATTTAAAACATTATTTTTCAACCGAAGAAAGTCTCTGTTTATTGTTAAACTGTTGAAGTATAAGACTGTGAAAATACGTAATTAGAAAGACTACAACCTTCATGGATGACGTCTCTCTGAAGCTACGATGTCTGTGTGTATGGTACCAGGATGTAACGTTACTCTAATGATCAGAGGATCTCTCTCGTTCTTTTGCTTATCTGCTGAAAACTCTTGACTGGATAAAACCCAGCAGTTAAAATAACGTTACATGTGTTGTGGAACAGAGCTAAGCTAGCTAGCTAGCGAGTAAGCCGAGCATCAAGCTAGGTGACGTAGATTGTGTGAAACGGGAGATGTAGTCCACTGGGAGATGTAGTCCACTGAGCGGTTTCACACTAAACTAAGTGGTACTACGACAAACCTACGGCTAACTGAGACTTTCTTCGGTTGAAAAATTATCTTTTAAATTGACGAACATCATATTTGTAATCCATGGCTCAATTCAAACGGGATCAAAAAATAATTTGCCTCTCCCCGTTCACTACCGTTCATATTTCTTCCGCAACCCGGTCTCACGCCAGTTGATGTAATAGTTACGTTATTGTAATCTATTAAGTCGTGGACAGGTTACGATTTTGACGTTTTTTTCGTGTATATGCAACGATTTTTGAATGTGTACAGGTCACGCTTTTCGAACCTGCTCTGGGGGACGCGACTACGGGGAAATGAGGCGCCACACGCTGGCCAAAACAACGGCACGGGCCGCCACTCGCGATCGGGGAAATGCTGACGCGACTACAGGGAAATGAGGCGCCACACGCCGGCCAAAACAACGGCACGGGCCGCCACTCGCGATCGGGGAAATGCGGCGCCACACGCCGGCCAAAACAACGGCACTCGCGGGCCGCCACTCGCAGGACACGGGAAATGAAACGCCACAATAAAGAGACGGTTGGGGTTAGGAAAAAAAAAGAACTGGGAAAGGAACCGTCACACGCGGGACACGCCGACAAAGGAACTGCAACACGTGGGACAAAGGTACTGCCACACGCGGGGCGCGATCCCCGGTCTCCGGCGTGAAAGTCCTGTGTTTTATGACCCATCCACCACCCCGACCAACCTCACGCGGACTTTCGCCTTATCAACTACTCGCTACTCGCTTTCGTTCTGGAATCACGAAATATGCTTCCCATAAAAATGCATTGCTTTCAATTTCGTAATCGCCACACGAAAAAAACGGCATTTACGTAACCTGTCCACGACTTAATAGATTTCAATAACGTGACTATATAACGACCTGGCATGAGACTGGGCTGTTCTTCCGAGTTAAGGTCCCATGAGGTCCACCGGAAGGGGCGGGACTTCGGATCTCTATTGATAGAACTCAATCCAAGGGGCGGGATAAATGGTTGTCTGTCAAATTCCCTCTGCACGCTATAGGATAGCGCTGCAACCAACCAGAGCAACAAAAGAAGGTAGCAGAGCTTTTGCCGTATCCGGTCGGCAAAACTCCGAACACATCTTCCTTTTTTAAGAATGACTTCAGTGCCGTTCTTTGTTCTTTTCTCGAAGAAAAGCTGAACTCCAAGTCTTCCAGAAGACCTCTGTTCACCAGCAGCAGCAGCAGCCATCTTCTTTGTTTTCAAGTAGCAACTCTGCCGTCATTATGTTAAGCCCCTGCCCACCGACTCTATACACGATGTGATTGGCCTGACCAGAGTTTGGTTTTTCCAGCTCGCAAGCCAGCGGAGAGTTGCTAGACTGACCGTGGCTGCAGATTACATTTGCTGCCGCTGGGATGCATCTAGATTTCTAGGCTACCTTCTCGTCTCTGCGAGAGTTCAAAACTAACTTCCAGAAATCTCCCTGAAGTCTCAACACATCAACTAATTTCAGTGTCTAAGATTAGATTAGGCTAACAGACACAAATATATAACTCAATCTGTAGAACACATACAGAATATACCAAAAAAAATAATAAATGGGTTAGAATACAAGAACTATTAAAAAAATATACACAGGAAAGAATGTGAAAACGTGTATTAATCTTACGACTCTTCTCCTTATAACCGTTGAACAGGACTCGTGTTGAAACGTCCGTATCGTCACCTTGACTGGCAATAACAAATGCACAGCCCTCTTTAAGTGATAGTGAGAAAAGCATTCTGGGAATTTGAGTCTTTGTAGCAGTTTCCGGGGAAGGAGAGCACACTAAAAAAAAAGTAAACGACGACATGGTTTTCTTTTAGAATACTTTAAATATTCCACCTGCTCCTTCCTTCGTCTCCCATCTGTTTGTCCGTCATTCAGTCACACATACATGCACACACACACAAACACACACACACACACACACACACACACACACACACACACACACACACACACACGGGTGGCTGTGTGTCCTTGAACTGCAGGCCGTCCTGCGGTCAGATGGATCTTTAGGAGGACAGGGACACATAAGTCACCTCTACACACACACACACACACACACACACACACACATACATGCAGTCTGCCCCTGACACATCACCCCTCTGTTCCCGTGCTTTATTAAAACCAGAGTGACACATACACACACTCTTAATGTCTGATTGATGCCCTCCTCCCCTCCCACCGAGTCAGGATTCCCATGGAGACGGAGTCCAAGACACACACACACACACACACACACACACACACACACACACACACACACACACCCTGGTCCCGCCCCTATGTTCCTCATATTGCCGGTCTAACGACATGTTAATAGCTGGCCCATCACCAGACCGGCAGCGCCAGACTCTTCAGCCATTTGCACAGCATCGCATTAGAGGAGGTGCAATATTTCATATCTTTTCATATCACTCATCGCCGTGGTAACTTAAAAAACATATGCATCATTAGCATGAATAAGTGAAGACCCCTAATGCATTTGACATTCAATGCACATGAATCTGTTAAGTCAGTAATGGAACAAGTAGTATGTACACATTTCAGGTATTTGTACTTGATTCCTTCCATGCCAAAATACATTTCCTCAAAAAACACTCCCATAGGTCATTTTTTTCAAGCAGCTAAATACTACATATTTTTACCTTTATAGTGGCAGCACTCTCTATTGGCCGTAGTAGATATCATGTGAGCAAAGCAGGAAGTAATAGTGCGTTTACATCTGAACTCACCAAGGGGGGGTAAGCTTCACTTCAGAACTCAAACCTCCTATGGCGCCATTTTGATGCTAACAAAGCCATCACCTCCCGTTAGCATCCCATTGACTCCCATTCATTTTGACGTCACTTTGACAGAGAATAACTTTACATCTGAAGCGTTTACGTCACACTTTCAGACAGGTTGCTCACGTCACATCTACGTCTTCAAGCTCAGTTGGAGGCTGCTCAGTAACGCTCAGCACTCACTGGCCTACGTGTGCATACACACATACATATACATATATACACATGCATACATATGTACACATACATATACACATGCATACACACATACACATACATATACACACATGCATACATATGTACACATACATATACACATGCATACATATGTACACATACATATACACATGCATACATACATACACATACATATACACACATGCATACATGCATACACATGCACATTTCCAGCTACAGTATATTACTGGTGTCCATGTTTCATCTGTTAGTTAATTCAAACCGAATAATAACCCATCCAAACTAAACATAATATACAAGCCCAAGAACAATACAATCAATACTATACACATACTTTATGGGGGAGATGACCCCCCCCCCAACAACGAATAATCAAAACTGGCCAGTGTAACCTCCCCAAATATCTTGAATTAAAAAAATAAACTGTTTAAAACACATCCCAATGTTTTGAATATTAAGAAAGTTATGAACAACACAGGAAAATTAATTAATAATAATATTTACATAATTAGGGTTAGGGGTCAGGGGGTATGGGTTAGGGGTTAGACATTTGCACCATAACTTGCAGAAAGGGCCCATATTGTTGCATTAAATATTAACCACAATGCAGGTGTTTGATGCTGAAAATGTACTGGGGTTTACCCCAAGAATCCACCATTTAGAATATGTTAAATGATTAAACTAACAGACTCGCTAGATACAGTACAGGCCAAAAGTTTGGACACACCTTCTCATTCAATGCTTTTCCTTTTTATTTTCATGACTATTTACATTGTAGATTCTCACTGAAGGCATCAAAACTATGAATGAACACATATGGAATTATGTACTTAACAAAAAAGTGTGAAATAACTGAAAACATGTCTTATATTTTAGATTCTTCAAAGTAGCCACCCTTTGCTTTTTTTGATAACTCTACAAACCCTTGGTGTTCTCTCAATGAGCTTCATGAGGTAGTCACCTGAAATGGTTTTACCTTCACAGGTGTGCTTTGTCAGTGTTATTTGGTGGAATTTTGTCCCTAATTAATAAAAAAGCAAAGGGTGGCTACTTTGAAGAATCTAAAATATAAGACATGTTTTCAGTTATTTCACACTTTTTTGTTAAGTACATAATTCCATATGTGTTCATTCATAGTTTTGATGCCTTCAGTGAGAATCTACAATGTAAATAGTCATGAAAATAAAAAGGAAACGCATTGAATGAGAAGGTGTGTCCAAACTTTTGGCCTGTACTGTAGGTGGAGATCTTAACCCCCACCAATGTTGAACCCAAAGTTGTGCCCTTGACTCCTTCTTCTTCTGTATGTGCTCCATTTTAAACACGGAGCACATACGGTACAGATGAGAGAGAAACAGATGTAACTCATTACCTGACCTCTCCGGTGTGAAGAGTCTCTGCCGTCACTGGTTCTACCAGTGACTCTAAACGTCTGCACCCCCCCCACTGTAATTCAATCAGCCTGCCAGTCAACGCCGGTGAAATATGAGCCGTAATGGAGGGCTGTTAACAGCCAGGGATCAGATAACTCTATCTAACTGGTGGGGGGCCCCAAAATGGCCACTGTCTCCTGGCGTCCTTCTGGCTCTCTGATTCGCTATAAAGGCCAGAGAAGTGGCACCTTTACAACCTGGCATTTATAAATGGTCTGTTGTTGGAAATATTTAGGGCTTTCTCTGTGGTTCAAGGTTGACTTTAAAGGACAAATCTGGTGCAAAATGAACCTAGGGGTTAATAGCACACTACTGAGCTCGACCGTTCTGTGGGATATGTTTTCATGCTAATCGAATGTGACCAGTTTTTGTGCAGACCGCTAATTAGCTTATAACGTCTTATAGCTTATGTAGTCGTCGGGGCAGAGGCTAAAGTAAAAATAAATACCCATTACTTTCCCTCTGACAAGGCTCAAAATAGCACCACACTTCCACGGTAGCATAATGAAGGTCCCTACATGTAAACCCAAGCATTGAGAACTTTGTAACTGTACAGACAGTTTATTAAAAAAGATAGTTTAGAAAGATTAGATCCGGCCCGTATATCAATTTGGGTTCACAGTACATTTTGGCCCGCCTAGTTGTGCGCCAAACCAAAAACACAGGAAAGTGTTTTTTTAAACTGCATTCAAAAATTCCCCCAGAAGCAGAGAGAGAGTTTTCATATGCAGGTTGTTGTTAAAAAAAAAAAATTTTCTTGATTTGCTGAATTCTACAATGGCTAAGGAACTCTTTTGATGCCTTTTGTAGTGCTTCATGTCAACAAAAATGTGACAAAAAGCAGCAAATTTACAAAAAGGTGACAAATGTCTGAGAAAGCCTAAATAAAAGTCGCAACAAAAACAAGAAAAATGAGGAAAAAAGCTACCAAAATGTTTAAAAAAAAAGTGACATGCAGTAACAAAATCACGTCAATAAACCCTACCCAAAACCCTACATGTCTGGCCCCTTGGTAGGGATTCTCTTTTTCCAGTGTGGCCCTCTGGGAAAATGAGTTTGACATCCCTGACGTATATAGAGGGTGCCGGTTACTGTTAACATTGCGTTCGTCGTCACTGGTCACGTTCGATTAGCATGAAAACATATCCCAGAGAATGGTCAACTCGCTATGTACTGTAGCTCCTATGGCGCCATTTTGATGCTAACAAGCACTCACCTCCCAGTTAGCATCCTATTGACTCCCATTCATTTTGGCGTCACTTTGACAGCGAATAACTTTACATCTGAAGTGTTTAAAGACTATATTTTTCCATTGTTTATTTCTAAAGAAACACGACAATGTATAAGTTATGTATGTGGGCGCAGAGAGCCTACAACAACTTCTCAGTCCCCCCCACCCTTTCTGCTAAAGCCCAAAACTGTCTCCTAAGCCCCTCCCCCCACAAGGGAGAATGAATGCGTGTGCATGAGCAGTGATTGACACGCAGTTAGACACACCCCCTCCCTAGCCCTGATTGGTGCATCTGAACAGGGAGCTGTAGATTTTTGTAAATCACACTACAGGCTATACTGAGATACCTGCTTCATGTAGTTCTACTGGAACATAGGGTCAGTCAGCAAATATGACAGAAAGTTAGTTTTATTAGTCTTACCTACTGCATATTTAAGGTTCACAATAAATGTTGGCCCAACTAGTTTTTGTCACGTCAACGTTTTTTTTGGTGGTTGTTTCAATGTTTTTGCAACCTTTCCAACGTTTTTTTTGGCACTTGTTTCAATTTATTTTCCACTTTATTGTTTAGATGTTTTTGTCAGTTTTCTCAGCCTTTGTGGCGCTTTTTTGGGGGACTTTTTTGCTGACTTTTTTGGGGGCTTTATGTCGACCAAACTGTAAGAGAGCAGACTATATGAGACATGCAATAATACAGTCAAAGGTTTTTGAATTTTTGGATGAAATAACAGCATGTCAATAATCTAAACATGTCTGGCCCTTGATGTGATTCTTATTTTCCAGTGTGGCCCTTTTAGTAAAGTTACTTTTTATTTATTTTTTTAAATCACCACAGTATTTTCAGACCCTGTTATGTCTTTCTTCCTCTGTTGTATGTTGACTACCGCCACACTGCCCCCTACAGGCTGTTAACAGAGTTTATCAAAGTAGGGAACCTGCAGGCGCTGCGAACCTTTAGAGTGCTGAGAGCCCTGAAAACTATCTCAGTCATCCCAGGTAAGGCCTCACCACCACCAGGGGGTGACAAGGGACAGAAACCCCCCCCATCCCAAACACTCGTCATCGTTAACGTCGTCGTGAACATCCTCTCTTGTTCGTCCCATGTCTGCCGTGTCCCGCCCACTTCCCATTCTCCGCCCAATCAGGAATCACTTGTGTAATCACCTGATCTGAACTGACGACACAGTGAAGAAGGAAAAGTCACAGAAAAGCTGAACACACGATGCAGAAACTGGAGAGTTTAGATTTGACGCACACAGTTAAAGGGATACTCCACCGTTTGTTTAAATAGTTCTTATCACGGTCTACCCTGGCTGTAAATAGGTGGGCCAACGCATTTTTTGTCTCAGTGCAAGAAATTAGGTTGTTTTTTTTGTCTTTTGTTGGCTCACTTTTACTCACAACATGCTAACTGGCAACATAGGATTCCATTCACTATGCTAAGCTAACTAGCGGTGGCGCTGCCGGTGTTGCACCGGACTAAACGATGCATGCAAAAACATTTTTTGGCCCACCTATCAACAGCTAGAGGAGACCCCACCTATCTACAGCTAGGGGAGACCCCACCTATCTACAGCTAGAGGAGACCCCACCTATCTACAGCTAGGGGAGACCCCACCTATCTACAGCTAGAGGAGAACCCACCTATCCACAGCTAGAGGAGACCACACCTATCCACAGCTAGAGGAGACCACACCTATCTACAGCTGGGAGACCCCACCTATCTACAGCTAGAGGAGACCCCACCTATCTACAGCTAGGGGAGACCCCACCTATCTACAGCTAGAGGAGACCCCACCTATCTACAGCTGGGAGACCCCACCTATCTACAGCTAGGGGAGACCCCACCTATCTACAGCTAGGGGAGACCCCAGCTATCTACAGCTAGGGGAGACCCCACCTATCTACAGCTAGGGGAGACCCCACCTATCTACAGCTAGGGGAGACCCCAGCTATCTACAGCTAGGGAGACCCCACCTATTTACAGCTAGAGGAGACCCCACCTATGTACAGCTAGGGGAGACCCCACCTATCTACAGCTAGAGGAGAGGAGACCCCACCTATCTACAGCTAGGGGAGACCCCACCTATCTACAGCTAGAGGAGACCCCACCTACCTACAGCTAGGGGAGACCCCACCTATCTACAGCTAGGGGAGACCCCACCTATCTACAGCTAGAGGAGACCCCACCTATCTACACCTAGAGGAGACCCCACCTATCTACAGCTAGGGGAGACCCCGCCTATCTACAGCTAGAGGAGACCCCACCTATCCACAGTTAGAGGAGACCCCACCTATCTACAGCTGGGAGACCCCACCTATCTATAGCTAGAGGAGACCCCACCTATCTACAGCTAGGGGAGACCACACCTATCTACAGGTAGAGGAAACCCCACCTATCCAGAGCTAGAGGAGACCCCACCTATCTAAAGCTAGAGGAGACCCCACCTATCTACAGCTAGAGGAGACCCCACCTATCTACAGCTAGGGGAGACCCCACCTATCCACAGCTAGAGGAGACCCCAACTATCTACAGCTGGGAGACCACACCTATCTACAGCTAGAGGAGACCCCACCTATCTACAGCTAGAGGAGACCCCACCTATCTACAGCTAGAGGAGACCCCACCTATCCACAGCTAGAGGAGACCCCACCTATCTACAGCTAGAGGAGACCCCACCTATCTACAGCTAGAGGAGACCCCACCTATCTACAGCTAGAGGAGACCCCACCTATCTACAGCTAGAGGAGACCCCACCTATCTACAGCTAGAGGAGACCCCACCTATCTACAGCTAGAGGAGACCCCACCTATCTACAGCTAGAGGAGACCCCACCTATCTACAGCTAGAGGAGACCCCACCTATCTACAGCTAGAGGAGACCCCACCTATCTACAGCTAGAGGAGACCCCACCTATCTACAGCTAGAGGAGACCCCACCTATCTACAGCTAGAGGAGACCCCACCTATCTACAGCTAGGAGAGACCCCACCTATCTACAGCTAGAGGAGACCCCACCTATCTACAGCTAGAGGAGACCCCACCTATCTACAGCTAGAGGAGACCCCACCTATCTACAGCTAGAGGAGACCACACCTATCTACAGCTAGAGGAGACCCCACCTATCTACAGCTAGAGGAGACCCCACCTATCTACAGCTAGAGGAGACCCCACCTATCTACAGCTAGAGGAGACCCCACCTATCTACAGCTAGGGGAGACCCCACCTATCTACAGCTAGAGGAGACCGGGATAAGCCCTATTTCAACAAACGGTGGCGTAACCCATTAACAATATAGAGAGGGAAGTGGTTTGCAGTTGAACTTGAACTTAATTGCAGCCCAAATTTGTCACTAAACTAAAGAAATAAGTTCCCCAGATTGTCAGACAGTCTTCTTCAGAATCTGAAGCTGAGTTTGTCTCCAGTTTATGTCCGTTTGAGCAACTTTTGACTTTCCCGTCTTAGAAGTCAATGTCTCTGTTTCTGTCTCTACTGTATCTCTCGCTCTCTCTCTCTTTTTGTATTCTGTCCCTCTGTGTCGGCTCGTTGTTGCTCAGTGTGGTCATACCCTTCTGTGTGTGTCTGTTCTTGTGCTTCTGTCTCCCGGCTTGTTGCAGATATGTCACTGAGTTTGTGGACCTGGGTAATGTGTCAGCCTTAAGGACGTTCAGGGTGCTGCGAGCGCTCAAAACCATCTCTGTCATCCCAGGTGAGGAAGCGAGTGAATAGCAAAACGCACCTCCGAGCCTGCTGGGAGAACTGAAATCAGTGGCTGTGTTTGAAATCTCATCCTGCATACTACCTACGGAATAAATCAGCTCTCTGACATAGATAGTATGCAGAAAGAGGCGCTGAAATCTTCCTTATAATTGATTGTGAGCGAACATCAGAGGCTTAGCAGACAGCGACAGAACAACGCTTGATGGTGAGCCATGAGTCTAAATGGCTTCTAATGCCTAATAAAGGGCTCCCTTTTTAATTTGAATTAAAGCTAAATTCACAACTATAACTGAGTTTGTGTTAACGATGATAAAAGTTAGCAGTAATTGAAAATATACAGCGGTTAATCCGCAAACAAATCGGACATAATCAAAGTTTTAACAGCATCAAAAAACATAAATGAGGATCCTTTATGATCCTTTATTAAATACAACTTAATCCTTGATTCAAATAGTAAGTAAATAAGTTAGTAAAATGTATTTATAGGGCTCTTTTCACTGATAACAGTTACCTACAATCATTAGATCTGAGAGAAAGTCATTCAGTTACAAAGCTAAAACCTAAATCTTATAATGTTAGGGACAACCCTGCTTACATAACAATACATAAAGTGCAGATGGGTCTTTATCTGAGTCCACAGACACGTCAGATTACTATATTTAAGGTGTTATAGCAGTACTTTTGCTCCAGTAAATGATCTAAATCTGCCGGAGACAGTTCTGACTAACCCTGCTAATGCTAATGTCGTCTAAATTATTATCAGCTTGTTTCTAAAAAATAGCAAGAAAAGGCAAAAGGTTTATGTAGTAATAGCATGTGTAAATCTATTTCTTTAGATCATGTATTAAAATACCTAGGTGACAATTTTCATTCCCATTTATATCATAAATTCTAACTTATAAGATAGGCAAGGCAGCTTTATTTGTATAGCATATTTCAGCAACAGGGCAATTCAAAGTGCTTTACATAAAACATGAAAGAGCAGTTAGAAAACAATAAAATATAAAATCAGATAAAATGCTAGTGCGGGACAATGTATAAGCTGTTGCTCTATACACGTAATCCACCCACAATCCTTGCCATTCCTAGAACGGGCCAGTCCCACCGGTCTTACTTTTTAATTCTCTTTATATGCTTATATAGTCAGTCCCTCCAGTCCCCTTTTTCATCAAACTGCAGTTTTTACAAGTTCCCTCAATTTCATCCTACAAAATTGCATAAATATCCCGCATATTCCATCGCATTTTTTAAGAAAACGTGCCGCAGAATATTATAATAATAATAATAATAATAATATTTGCCCGCAACAATCACAAAAAAAACTCAACATTTTTCTGGAAGGACTGTATAGATTGTCATACAGTTTCAACAATGCAACTTCAGAATAAGAAATGAAAAATTATTTAAAGAAAGACAACATCAAAAAGGTTTTTTTTCTGGGAGTTCTTTCCAGATATGTGGAGCGTAAAAACCTGCTTTTCCCTGTTACTGATGTGCGATACCACTTAATTCCTATTCGATCCGATACCAAGTAATACCCAGGCGTGTGATGTGACAAATAGTTTGAAGTAAAGTAAAAAAGTCAGCTGTAGGCTTACCAATTCCAAAGTAGGCTATAGCTGCATAATGACAAGACAATAAACTACTCTCATATTACTTGTACGGTAAAATAGGTTGAAAACTACACACAAATAAAAAAATGTCCACACACGGCGTCACTGCTGTCTTTACAGCTAAAATACAGCCAGACATGACTCCTTTTGCGTTCAGCCATAGTCACTCTGCAGTCTGCAGTCTTCTTCGTAGCGGAGAAATTAAAGAAGGGCTGCTGCAGCGGCCGGCTCCGTCACAGAGCCGCAGTGCACACACAACTGACCGGCGGAAGGAGAAGTAGTTCCTTCCCCCTAACTGGATATAATAAGACTTTTAATGATTTTATGATAATATAAACACAGTTTAAATATCGATCTTTTTATATGAGAATCGATACTAGAGCAGGAGACGTTGGGATCGTCAATATACTTTAGTATCGATCCGCACATCACTACTCCCTGTTTAGTTCTGAGTCTAAGACAAATATTAATTGAAGATGTGGATCTAAATCGCTCTAAGTCGCTGGCTAGCCCTCTGTATGTTTCCACTGTGCACGTTAGCATGCAGCGCTAACGGCGTTATCTTTATTCCACTAGCGTGGCCGTTTGTAGTCTGATACATGTCATAACTTTAACACAGTGGTAGCAACTTGTTCGAAAGCATGTCATAAACTGCACACCTCGACTTCATTTAATCACGCTAGTCATTCATTAGTTTACAGACAATTCGCAAATTGAAAGTGTGTCTGTTTCTAAAGAATGAACTACCCCCCCCCCAAAAAAGCGCTTTCAAGTTATGAAACGGTATGAAAAGAAACTGGTTGTGTCTGTGATTATACGATTGGCCGATGACAGTCAACTCGTCTGCACCCTTTGTGTTCTCACTGTGTTTTGGTCCTGCTGTTTTTACCGTATGCTCGTGTTTCTCTGTGTGTGTGTGTGTTTTAATCTGAATGTTAACGCAGAGTTTGTTTTGCGTCATTCTTTTGTGGATGATCCCACAGTGGCAGTCCCACATTTTCAGAAAAACTTAACCCTTGTGTTGTCTTCACCCCTCGACCATGAACTGAACTTCTTGTCCTTCTGGGTCAAAATTTAAAAAGTTTTCGGAGCTTTTTTTCTATGCTTTATGTGCTTTTTTTTTTAGATGTATTGTCTCTTTTTTTTACCGATTTTTTTTAATGCATCGTCAATACACCTAATTTAATTGACAGTATACCTCATTTTTGAGTTAAAAAAAGCAGTAATTATGATTTCAGAGGATGGGGAGTGGATCACAGAGTGGTATCGGTCAGTAATGGAATTTTTCCATCACATGGTACCTGCTCGACTCTACTCGCTACTCTACTTTTTTGGTTTTCCATTACGAAAACCTGCCAACAGGTACTTTTATGTAGTATTACCTCAGTTGAGGTGAAAACCTGCATACTCCTGATTGGTCGGATAGAATCGGCACTAATCACTGCGTCATCATTGCTAGCAAACTTACCATTTTTAAATAGTTTAGCCAGCTGTGTTTTTTTTTGCTGCCTTACCATGTTATGGAAAAACACCATGAGTTTAGTTAGAGTTTTTGCTATAAATGCTATACAATTGTATTAAATGCTGAAAACTCAGTGAAAGTACTCATTTATTTTAGCCTGGAAAGAACGTTGTGTTTCCATCCATCCAACGTACATCCATTTTGGATTTTAGGCAATTTGGCGGAATATTTCGGATATAAAAAAAACCTCTGAAAAAGTGTCAAGTTTGACCAGAGAGGACAACACAAGGGTTAACGCTGCTGTCAGATGAAAACAAAGTAACAGGATACAACTTTTACGGAGATTTTCGCCTCACAGCAGAGTTATATTTCTATTTCTATTGGCTGTAAAAATGACTTTTCAGTTATATAATTAACTTATCTTGTGATTTATTTCAGGTGCAGGTGCATAAAGATGGCCGCCCTTTAGTTTGACTCCATATCCTGTCTCACATTTTTTAAGTTAACTAAAAAAAGTGTGTTTTAATTTTGTTATTCACGGTTTAAAAAAATTAGTGACTTTGCTGATTTGTTGCTCTGACTCTATAAGAGTTTGGGGCTGAAATATTTAGGATTATGCATATTGGAAAGAAGTAAGGAGATTGGATTATGATTGAAGTTGAGGCGGCTGCCATCTTTATGGTCCCTGATCCATCGGTACTCACTTCTGTAAGCTCTCTACGGTCCCAGAAAAGGTTTTCTATCGAACGGCATTAAAGAGTAACCTGATGCGCCAGATTGTTTGTTACACAGAACTATCTGAAATACCCGCACTGGAAACTTTTCGGTAAAGAGAAAACACTATGCAGGTGATTCGATGAAGCCTGTCTCCATCACCGTCTATTACAAGTAGGGATGCACCGAATCCAGATTTTTTGGGTTCGGCCGAATACCAAATCTAGTGGTTAAGATTCTGTTGAATCCGAAACCAAATGCCGAATCCATCGTCTGGTTAACACCAGTTTTTAGCTGTGCCTGTACTTCCTTCGCTGTACCTGAAGTTGCTGCATTCTGGCTGCTGTCTGGAGATTCCTTCATGCACAACTCGTATTCTTTCGGATGTTTTCGTACCAAATGTTGTAACAGCGGCCATGTTGTGTATAGTTAAGGGTCCTCGCCACCACCAGACCAATCAGCATTGAACAGATTGAACATGTAGCTGGACTTGAATGGCCTTCTTTTGACTGAAAGTACTGCCAAACTATTTTTTCTGCTCACCAGTTCCATTACCACTTTCTCACAGCCTGCTGCATTGAATGCTCCACCTACATAAACACCTTCCCGTAATCAACGGCGCCGTCACTACGGCGACCAGCGTGGCGCACGTAGTGCAAGCACAAGGTTCGGTTCGGTGGAAAAAAAAATCTGAAGTTCGGCAGAAACCGAACCCCGTCAAAAAGCCCAATATTCAGCCGAATCCGAAGCCTGGATTCGGTGCATCCCTGATTACAAGCTAACTCCAACCAATTGGATCGACGAACCTCAGTTGGTAAATCAAACTCTTGCCAAAGCCAGTGAAGAGAAGAGCGGAAAAACGGCTTTCGAAAAAAGCCTTCAGTGCCCTTCTTTTGCTATTCTCAAGTTCAAGTTACTTTATTTATACCCGGAGGTAGATTTTGTTTGCAGAAGAGTCACATATCATCACATTTTCCCACATCCTCACATTATCACACACCATCAGAAAAGTTCTTATCGGTCCAGAATAAGATAATACATAAACCTACATAAAAGACGAGTAAACACTTGTGCAAAATATAGCTATAACTCGTTCCTCAATGTAATGGCTACAGGAACAAAACTGTTTTTGTGTCTTTTTGTTTTACACCTGGGGATCATAAACCTACATCCAGAGGGTAAAAGCTGGAATTCGGTGTGCAGTGAATGAGAGCTGTCGTTTAAAATTTAACTAGTTATGTGCTGTACCTGTTTTGTGTACAGGGTCTCCACGTTAGGCTGTGGCCCACCAATCAGCCTGCTAGAGTTTTTTTATTTTTCACATTGAGGTTCCCAAACCAGGCTGCTAGCACAAATTAAATTCTATTATTCTATTGATGTAGAAAACACTACCCATTTCTGATAGACAGTAACTGATGCCATCGCAGCTAAAGAAGGCTTTCAGTTTTATGTTCTTAGTGTTTTTGTGTATTTTGTATTGGCATGTATGTGTGGTTGTACTGCTGCCTGCCTTGGCCAGGACACTCTTGAAAAAGAGATTTTTAATCACGAGTTTCTTCCTGGTTAAATAAAGGTTAAATAAAATAAAATAAAAATAAAACGTCCAGAAAGCTTTCTTTTTTAAAAAACTCCCTCTGCAGCATTATCCAAGAATCTTGTATTCTATTCTAAAAACTCTTTCCAAACAAAGCTTTATTAACATGAGTTCACATCAAAAATCGTTGTTTCCTTTTGTTCGACCTCCACCAAATTCTGTTTGCGCTGACATGCTTTCATTTTTCATGCACTTTCATTTCGCTCTCCTTTACGCCATTCGACGGAAAACCTTTTCAAGCACCGTAGAGAGCCTCGGGAGGTATAGACAATTGAGAATGTTTTTTTGTGAACTGTTCCTTTAAAGTCTTAATTCTAAAGGCTCTTGACACACCAACCTGACGGCCTATCTTCGGCAGAAAAGGCAGCACGGTTAGCTCGGTGGTTAGCACTTCTGCTGCCTCACAGCAAGAATGTTCTGGGTTCTGGTTTCTTCCCTCCATAAAGACATGCATGCTGGGTAACTAGGACTACAGTTGAAAATTAGACGACTGGCCAACGTGGCATCATGACTTTGCGTAAAACATACGCGCCACTTTCCTAAAGCCAAATGGTGTGTTATCTGTACGCATTTTCAGCTATCCACGTGTATGTCTATGCTGTATACAGCGGATGTATCGTGAGAACGTGACGTACTATCGTGAGAAAGTGACGTACTATCGTGAGAACGTGACGTACTATCGTGACGTACTATCGTGAGAATGTGACGTACTATCGTGAGAACTATCGTGAGAACGTGACATACTATCGTGAGAACGTGAAATACTATCGTGAGAATGTGACGTACAATCGTGAGAACGTGACGTACTATCATGAATACGTGACGTACTATCGTGACGTACTATCGTGAGAACGTGACATACTATCGTGAGAACATGACATACTATCGTGAGAACGTGACATACTATCGTGAGAATGTGACGTACTTTCGTGACGTGACGTACTATCGTGAGAACATGACGTACTATCGTGAGAACATGACGTACTATCGTGACGTACTATCGTGAGAACATGACGTACTATTGTGACGTGATGTAACGTGATGTAATATCGTGAGAACGTGACATACTATCGTGAGAACGTGACATACTATCGTGAGAACGTGACGTACTTTCGTGAGAACGTGACGTACTATCGTGAGAAAGTGACGTACTATCGTGAGAAGGTGACGTACTATCGTGAGAACGTGACATACTATCGCGAGAACGTGACGTACTATCGTGAAAACGTGACATACTATCGTGAGAACGTGACGTACTATCGTGAGAACTACCGTGAGAATGTGACGTACTATCATGAGAATGTGACGTACTATCATGAGAACTATCGTTAGAACGTGACGTACTATTGTGAGAACATGATGTACTATTGTGAGAATGTGACGTACTATCGTGAGAACTATCGTGAGAACTATTGTGAGAACGTGACGTACTATTGTGAGAACGTGACGTACTATCGTGACGTACTATCGTGACGTACTATCGTGACGATATGCTATGATCTGACTCGAGTCGCCGACCTCGCCAGACTGTCCCACGGCCGATTATCGGGTTGGTGTGTCAGCGTCTTAACATGTGACACTTTAATACAAAGCAGCTGCTAGTTTTCCATTGATTTTAGTAGTTTAAATGTAATTAATGGTGTGTTTGGAATTATTTATTTTAGCCAAAGACAGATTTTCTAAACAGGGGAATTCTACAGTCTACAATAACGATTTATCTGACTTATTAATCCCGTGTGCGTTCGTCGCCGGTCCCGGGCAGGCCTGAAGACCATCGTTGGCGCCCTGATCCAGTCCGTGAAGAAGCTCGCCGACGTGATGATCCTCACAGTTTTCTGCCTGAGCGTCTTCGCCCTCATCGGCCTGCAGCTCTTCATGGGGAACTTGCGGCAGAAGTGCGTGCGCAGCACGGAGCACTGCATCAACGGCAGCCTGCCGGCCAACACCTCCTTCTACTGCAACAACAAGACCTGGGCCTCCGTCCAGGACTTCATCAATGACGAGGGTGAGAATCTAACTCTGGGCTAGGGATGGGCAATATATCCATTAAATATATCTATATCTATACAGTACAGGCCAAAAGCTTCTCATTCAATGTGTTTCTTTATTTTCATGACTATTTACATTGTAGATTTTCACTGAAGGCATCAAAACTATGAATGAACACATATGGAATTATGTACTTAACAAAAAAGTTTGAAATAACTGAAAACATGTCTTATATTTTAGATTCTTCAAAGTAGCCACCCTTTGCTTTTTTGATAACTCTGCAAACCCTTGGTGTTCTCTCAATGAGCTTCATGAGGTAGTCACCTGAAATGGTTTTACCTTCACAGGTGTGCTTTGTCAGGGTTAATTAGTGGAATTATTTCCCTTATTAATAAAAAAAAACAAAGGGTGGCTACTTTGAAGAATCTAAAATATAAGACATGTTTTCAGTTATTTCACACTTTTTTTAAAGTACATAATTCCATATGTGTTCATTCATAGTTTTGATGCCTTCAGTGAGAATCTACAATGTAAATAGTCATGAAAATAAAAAGGAAACACATTGAATGAGAAGGTGTGTCCAAACTTTTGGCCTGTACTGTATGTATACGAATTCTTCATGAGAACAGCCTGCTAAGCCACATGCCATCACTGTCCCACGACGACCACATAAAGCAAAGTAACGTTAGCAAAGTTGACGATTAGCATCAATGTTGCGGAGCTGACGGAGAGGCGACTAGAGGGTTTTACACCTTCTGGAAGACAGGTGCAGATTTGTTTCCTTTGGTTCCTTAGCACAGAGGAAAACACTAGAGGAGGTCTGTTATCTCTCTGTCACACACACAAGTACATAATTCCATATGTGTTCATTCATAGTTTTGAGGCCTTCATTGAGAATCTACAAAGTAAATAGTCATGAAAATAAAAAGGAAACACATTGAATGAGAAGGTGTGTCCAAACTTTTGGCCTGTACTGTATATGTTGGAGTAGATATCGTCTTAAATTAAGATTTGAGACGTTAGACCAGGGGTTTTCAACATTTTTCTTTTAGCCAAGGACTCCTTAACTGAAAGAGGGACAGATCGGGGACCCCCTACCACATACATTGTAATAAATTGAGTTGCATATTCATCTGGTCCTACAATAACTTTTAGGGCAACCTAAAGCATTTTTAGATACCTTTTTTTTGCATAGAATACTAAGCTATTCATATAGCCTAATCATTGTTGGCATGCTTTTATAAATCATGTTTTTTTGGAACAGTCAATCCATTTGGATGAACTGTATCTGTGGATGGCTACCTTAGTGACTACATTACCTATTGGCCAGTAAGCCTATCATCAGTGGAGATTGATATTTGCTAATAATATGTTGAAGACTTTTTAATTTTTAAAAAAATGTAAAAAAAAAAATTAATTATGGACACATTTTAAAATGTAAAAAAAAAAAAGTAAAAAAATTAAATTACGGACACATATTAATCCACGATGAACACATTACACAAAACTGAAATTGCACATCAAAATGACACACTCTCGATATTTTCCGATGTGTTTGTGTGTGTGTGTGTGTGTCTTTATTGACATCAGCTGTGTCCACAGTGCCAATATGGCTTCATCCATTATATTTAGGAAACACCAGTCACCACTTCAGAATGACATATATACAGACACACACAGACACACACACACACATACACACACACACACACACACACACACACACACACACACACACACACACACACACACACACATACACACAGAGGTCAGTTGGTAAATACACAATTTGACATGTCAGGAATGTTGACCAGCTAACATACGTTATGTGGACGTACTTAAACCCACACACACACACACACACAGACACACACACACACACACACACACACACACACACACACACACACACACACACACACACACACACACACACACACACATACACACACACATACACACAGAGGTCAGGTGAGGTCAGTTGGTAAATACACAATTTGACATGTCAGGAATGTTGACCAGCTAACAAATGTTATGTGAACGTACTTAAACACACACACACACACACACACACACACACACACACACACACACACACACACACACACACACACACACACACACACACACACACACACACACACACAGGTCGAGGTCAGGGTTAAGAAAGCACTTAACGCTGCTGTCAGATGAAACCGGAGCTTCTCGTTGTCCATGTGACCAAATCGCTGAGCTGCCTGTGTGTCGCTGCACTCGTTTTCACATATTCCTCATCGCACATTAATCTGCATTAAGTGGTATTTTTTTCACTAAAACTATTTTAATTTTTCTACACACAATCATACTTTAATTTCTTTTGTCGCACTGATTTCAGCTCAAGCACAACCAACGGCTCAGATTAACGAGCAGACCATCATTTCTGTTTCTAATTCGTTCCGTGAGGTAACGAGAGAGGAGATGATTCGTTAGAACGGACTGCCTCGTTATCCAAAAATCAGATGTGTGATTATTTAAAGTAATGTCTGTAGCAGACTCATAGCAAGCGGAGGCTTCACGTCTCTTAAAGCAGGGATCAACTGGGGGTCCGGGACCCCTATGGGGGGTCCTCAGAGTCACTCCAGGGGGGTCCTCCAAATTATTATTATTATTATTATTTTTTGGGGATTTTCCCTTTATTTGGAAGTGGAGAGACATGAAAGGGGGAGAGAGATGGGGGATGACATGCAGATAATTTCTTTTTTTTCTTTTATTTTTTTTTACATTTTTTCAAAAATTAAAAAGTCTTAACATGATTCCAACATATTATTAGCAAGTATAAATCCCCACTGATGATAGGCTTACTGGCCAATAGGTAATGTAGTCACTAAGGTAGCCATCCACAGATACAGTTCATCCCAAAGGATTGACTGTTCCACATAATTATTATATTAACATTAAAACCTGATTTATAAAAGCATGCTAACAATTATTAGGCTATATTAATAGCTAAGTATTCTATGCAAAAAAAGGTATCTTAAAATGCTTAAGGTTGCCCTAAAAGTTATTGTAGGACCAGATGAATATGCAACTCAATTGTATACAACATACAGTACAGGCCAAAAGTTTGGACACACCTTCTCATTCAATGCGTTTCCTTTTTATTTTCATGACTATTTACATTGTAGATTCTCACTGAAGGCATCAAAACTATGAATGAACACATATGGAATTATGTACTTAACAAAAAAGGTGTGAAATAACTGAAAACATGTCTTATATTTTAGATTCTTCAAAGTAGCCACCCTTTGCTTTTTTTGATAACTCTGCACACCCTTGGTGTTCTCTCAATGAGCTTCATGAGGTAGTCACCTGAAATGGTTTTACCTTCACAGGTGTGCCTTGTCAGGGTTCATTAGTGGAATTATTTCCCTTATTAATAAAAAAGCAAAGGGTGGCTACTTTAAAGAATCTAAAACATAAGACATGTTTTCAGTTATTTCACACTTTTTTGTTAAGTACATAATTCCATATGTGTTCATTCATAGTTTTGATGCCTATAGTGAGAATCTACAATGTAAATAGTCATGAAAATAAAAAGGTGTGTCCAAACGTTTGGCCTGTACTTTATGTGGTAGGGGGTCTTTCAGTTAAGGGGTCCTTGGCTAAAAAAAAACGTTGAAGACCCCTTTCTTAAAGGGTGAAACCGCCCAAAATAAAGGCGTCTCACAGAGCTTACAGTAACGGGGGTTTGTCGGGACATGCCGCTCCCTGCTAATGTACCTTTCTATTTATTCATTTCCAGTTTGCTTTGCCGTCCATTACATCAAACAAATGTCCCCTGCAGGCTCCCGTATCGATCCCCTAAAAAGCTGCTGTGAAACCCGAGAGCCGCGCTGCGCCGTTAGAGCCCGAGATCAATGGTGGACGTTACTCATGCTTAAACATTTCCCATCATGCCCGTGTTTGTTCTGTCTGGTCGGAGCGGGCTGACAGCGAGGAGCAGTCGTCCCTGCTGCCTCTTGTCGGAGGGTTCGATAAATGAATAGCAACGGACATCATGTTCAGTTTGTTTTTCCTTTGCCGGTGAGCAGCAGATGGAGCTGATGTTACCGGACAGTTTTACACGGTAAACTGATTTGATTTGTCATATTCACTCAGCGGATTATGGTCCTGCTTACACCTGTCAACAACAACCCTCTGAGCCTGAGATTCACCTTACATTTCCCCTTAATGTGCTCATATTATGCTCATTTTCAGGTTCATAATTGTATTTAGAGGTTATATCAGAATAGGTTTACATGTTACACCAAAAAACACCATATTTTTGTTGTACTGTACATTGCTGCAGCTCCTCTTTTCACCCTGTGTGTTGAGCTCTCTGTTTTAGCTACAGAGTGAGACATCACACTTCTGTTCCAACTTTGTTGGGAGTCACACATGCGCAGTACCTAGGTAAGGACTACTAGCCAGTCAGAAGCAGAGTATGAGGGCGTGTCCTGACAGTACCTAGGTAAGGACTACTAGCCAGTCAGAAGCAGAGTATGAGGGCATGCCCTGACAGTACCTAGGTAAGGACTACTAGCCAGTCAGAAGCAGAGTATGAGGCCGTGCCCTGACAGTAGCTAGGTAAGGACTACTAGCCAGTCAGAAGCAGAGTATGAGGGCGTGCCATGCTAGCAGCTAGGCGAGCATTATAACGTGTGTTACAAAGTGACCACGTTTGTCTCTGAAGTAAAGACTGGACTACAATAGAGCTGTTTGGAGTGTTTTCTGTTGGGGTGGACTTTGGGCTTTTTCACTTTGTAAACCTGTAACGTGCACAAAAAAGATATTTAGCACAATAAAGGAAAGAAAAGCCAAAAAGAATAATATGAGCACTTTATAGCAGGAGTATCAAACTCAAATTCACAAAGGGCCACACTGAAAAATGAGAATCGCATCAAGAGCCAGACATTTATAGGTTATTGACATGCTTTTATTTCATCGAAATATTCAAATCAAATCTTTGACAGTATGACTGCATGTCTCATATAGTCTTGTCTCCGACAGTTTGGTCGACGTAAAGCCCTAAAAAAAGTCAGGAAAATAGTTCCTTAGACATCATAAAAAAGCGCATAAAAGGCTAAAATAAAGTGACAAAAACATTGAAAAAGAAACCGCAAAAAAACATAGAAACACGTACCCAAAATAAACGTCAAATATACGTGGAAAAATTGTTGTAACAAGCACCCAAAAAATGTCCACTAAAGTGCCAAGAAAACGTGGAAACGAGCACCAATATAACTTCAGAAACGGCAACAAAAAGGTGGGCCAAAATTTATTGTGAACCTAAATAACCCAAATCTGCGAGGGGCAGGACTAGCTGCCGTTCTCATTGGATTCTTTTCATTTCTTTTGTTTAAACTTAAAACTACATCCTCAAAAACCTAAACAGTACTTTCTGCATCTAAGGCATTAAGGCATTTAAAGGTCCCATGGCATGAAAATGTCACTTTATGAGTTTTTTTTAACATTAATATGAGTTCCCCCCCAGCCTGCCGATGGTCCCCCAGTGGCTAGAAATGGTGATAGGGGTAAACCGAGCCCTGGGTATCCTGCTCTGCCTTTGAGAAAATGAAAGCTCAGATGGACCAATCAGGAATCTTCTCCTTATAAGGGTCATAAGGAGCAAGGTTACCTCCCCTTTCTCTGGTTTGCCCCCCCCAGAGAATTTGCCCCCCCCCATGAGAGAGAGAGACATCATGGCTTTAAAACAAGCAAAGTGGTAGTTGGTCAAGGCCTCACTCAGATACAGTATTAGGGGACCACTAAGGCCTATATAAAAGCATTTTAAAAAAATCTTTAAAAAAAAAATGTAATCCTGATTAATATCTTTCCTTCACTGGAGAGCCGATTAATAGTGTCTTGGTTTATTTAAGTTGTCATACCTGCAGATTCTCATCATGTAAATATATGTATCTCTTGCAGAGGAAAGTGCACACGCAGCAAGGTGTGTTTAAGCTTCATTTGCTGCTCTTAAGCTTTAAATAGAAGAAATTAAATTAAATCCCGCTCTCTCGATATCCTGTAGAGACAATTTTCCAGTTTTCTGCAGCTCTGTGAAATCTTCTCAGACAGGGGTTCGCTCTGAAAGAAACGTCCATTAAACGTCTGTCTGCAGACTAATGTGCATTTATATATATATATATATATATATATATATAGATATATAGATATATATATATATATATATATATATATATATATATATATATATATATATATAGATATAGGGAGGGGGGCTTTTGGAAAACCTAAAGTTTCAGGTAATGACTTTAAGTAGACTGTTCCTATCTGCTTTGTCTGCAGAGAAAATGACTCGGTGACTAATTTCAGTGCTGCATAAAGGCTTCGTGGTTACTTTGAGCCGGAGAACAAAAGCACTTCAGACTTCAGAAGTTTCTGTTGGCGAGCGGCGATGCGTTCTCCCAGATGCACTCGATACAAAATGAATGGGCTGCTCTCCTAAAAAGCTTAAGTGCCTTTGGTGCAGTGGCGGTCAGAGCCAATCACAAGCACAGAAAGAGCCTGTGTTGTTAGTCAAAAAGGGGGAACTTTGCGCGTGCACCGCCACAATAAAAGGAAAGACTTTTGAAATGTCGAAATGCTTTGTTTGTCTTTGAAAAGCGGAGGTTTTACTGAAAAGTGTTTCAACTTTGTTTCGCTGAGGCGCTGCGGCTTCTTTTGTTGCTTTAGTGATGAGAACATGACACCAATTTTTATATTTTTGTATCGGTCATAATGGCTGGAGATAAATTGGATCCCAATTATGTGTTGAACAAAAAAATAGGTACCCTGAATGTTTGTTCTCGTCAGGCACATGAATTAAAATGTCAAGCCTGCATTTGAGGTCACTGTTCTGTTGAAAAGTTGAATCTGATTTAAAGATCCAACATCTTTCGCCTTCCCCTGTCTGTGTTGTGTAAGGTTGACTCACACAGGAAGAGCCTTTCACAATAAAAGACACAAATTCTGGTGCCGATGTTACATTTTACAAATATGAGATGACGTTTTTGTCAGTTTTTCAGTCCGTTCTTTAGACAAGTGAAATCACAGCACAGGGTTTCCCCCAGAAAGGTTGTCTAGCCCGGTGGGAAGTGTCTTTATTTTTTAATTAGGGCCCAGCTGGAGCAAGTCACACACTGACGGCAGCATTAATGTAGAGGCTAATAGTTTCTGTGATAACAGAATCATGGATGAAATCGCAATATTGAGAATAAAAAAAAAAGCTATACAGCCCTACATTAACTCTCCTGTTGTCCTCGGGTCAAATTTGACCCATTTTCAAAATGTTTCTACATCAGAAATTTGTGTTTCTTTCAACCGAATTGTCAAAGAAAATAACGTGGTTGCTTCCATACAATGCTCTTCACAAATAGTGTCTAAATTCCAGAAAAAGCTTCAGAAACGCAGCGAGGAAAAACATCAATAATGCGTCAAAAATACTCTACAACAACATGGTAAAAAGGGACAAACAGGCCGAGAAAAGTGACAAAAACTAAAATTTGCATGGTCGACAGGAAGACAACACAAGGGTTAAGTCAGCGTCAAAGCTTGAAAAGACACAAGATTTGAAAATAGGACTACGTCTAGGTTTCAAACTGGGGCAGCCCCGCTGTAACTGTAGTCTTAAAATAAAGTCAACAATTTCCCATTGGCTTAGGCCTTTAACTTTCTGCTAAGATATATTATGTGATTTGTTTTGCAACGAAAATGCGAGGATTATAAAATCATGCAAGCCCCGCATATTTTGCGCGGAAATCTGCAATTTATGCAGCGAAAGTGCAGCGTATTTGAAAATAAATATGCGGACTTTGGCTGATTATGTGTTGAATTATGCGATCGCATAGTCACGTTTTTCTGGAGGGACTGATGTACTGTAGTGCATAGTTTCTATTACCCCCATGAGGAATTCTAAGTAATGTCAACAAAACTGTTGGCGCGTCCACATGATACAAGTCTTCTGTGATCGCACCACCAACCCTCCTCCACAAAGTTGCTTGTAAATTGTGTCTTATGTCTGTGTTTCCATAAATCATAAATTAAATGGAGGCTACTTGGAATGCACGATTTGGTTAGACAAACTGAAACCTCTAAAGTTATACAGTACATGGGGATGTTTCAAGTAAGTTCAGGTAACCGTCTGTGCATCTGGGTAGAATCAATAAACTCATCATACTCAGCTCGTATGTTTTGGCCGGGATAGACACCATCGGAGCAGGAGGCCATTAAAAAACAATCCATTACAGGAACCACCGCTTGCTGAGCATTAAGTCAACACTTAAGTCTGACCACAGGCTATTTCCAGATACATTAATACACTAACTACAGGTCCTTCTCCAAACACACAACAGTATCAAGAGCTTTTAATGCACGTCGGCAGGAAGAAAACAAGTGCTTCTTAAGTTTTGTTGTGGTTTGAGGACACACAGTGCTTATTCCTGAGGATGGGAATAAATGTATTTAGGAGCGCTGCTCTGAAGAGAAGGACTTGTTCCAAAACGGGAGTAAAGAAGGATGACTGCAAACATCTGTGACTCAAACAATCATTCGGATAAAGTGGGGACACTCAACAAAAGTTTGTCTTCAACGCCCAACAAGCCTCACCATTGGTCAGGGCTCAATCCGAGGGGCGGGATATATACGGTTGTATTTCAAATTCTCTCTGCACGCAATAGGATAGCGCTACAACCAACCAGAGCAATGAAGAAGGTAGCGGAGCTAGTTGATAGATTTGAAAAAACATTTGCTGTATCTGGTCAGCAAAACTCGGAACACATCTTCCTTTTTTAAGAATGACTTCAGAGCCGTTCTTTGTTCTTTTCTCAAAGAAAAGCTGAACTTCAAGTCTTCCAGAAGACCTCTGTTCACCACCAGCAGCAGCAGCCATAAGCCCGCCCAACCAACGCTATACACAATGTGATTGGCCCGGCCAGAGTTTGGTTTTTCCAGCTCGCAAGCCAACGGAGAGTTGCTAGACTGACTGGCTGCAAATTATATTTGCTGCCGCTAGGGTGCGTCTAGATTTCTAGGCTACGTAGTTCTGGGATGCATGAGATACTATGTCACCTTGTTACACTGCTTCCACTGACTTCCAAAAGGAGATAGTCCTGAATCACATCTACATAGGCTCCCTGATTGAGACAGGGAGGCTAGGACAGAACAGGTTTGGATATCAGAAACTGGATGAATACTCTCGTCCCCTGTCCTGTGACCTATGATGATCTGATGTCTAAGCTTTCCTTTCAGTCTCATCATACCACTACATGGTGTTTTTGGAAATTCCACCACATATACTAGGGGTGGGAATCACGATACGATATCATCACGATACTTATGTCGCGATACAATATTATTGCAATTTTAAAGATATTGCAATATTCTGCGATATACTGCAATGTATTTACCTTTTTTTCCAACTTCAAATTTTTCCCAATTTCAAATTATGTGCCCAAAAGAAAACTTGTCAACATCTGTTTTATCTAAAAAGATACATGTCTCTGTCTGTTCATCTCACTTCACTTTTATTGCTGCAAAATGGGGATTGTCAAGCAGACAAACTGACCAACACATATATCATAAAAGATCGATACTTGGCGTCTGTGTATCAATACAATATTGCCATGGAAAGTATTTTGAGACTATGCTGTATCGATTTTTTTTCCTCACCCCTACTGCATACCCTTTCCCTTGACTTCAACATCCAACTGGAATCTAACGTGTCTTGTGTTTCTTTTTCTAGATAACTTCTACAAAGTAGATGGAGCCAAGGATGCCTTAATCTGTGGCAACAGCAGCGACGCAGGGTGAGTGGACCTTTTCTCTCCATTACAGAAAAAACCCTGACTCAGAAGTTGGGGAAAAGGTGGAGGTGTGGATGTATGAGCTCACACCCCTCCCAGCTGAGAGCGGATGCTGAAATGTGTTGCAGTTGTGAGCTGTTTTGTTGTCAGGAGATCAAACTGAAGACAACCAATGAGCAAACAGTTTGAATGTGAAAAGTATGATGGGATTGCGGTCATTTCTTGCATTAAAAAATTTTTAGTAGCTGATGACTCGTCAGGCTTTTGCTCGGTGTTTGAGATCCGAATTACGTACGCGAAGGAGGGTACGTTTTTCAGTTTGGTTAGTTTGTCCGTCAGCAGGATGACAGAAAAACTACTGACCTGATTTTTATGAAACTTGGTGGAAGTGTGTAGCATGAGCTAAGGAAGAAACCTTTACATTTTGAAATGGATCATTGCGAGATAACATTGCGAGATAGGGCATGGCTTTGGCAGACGTCTACGCTGTGCTTGAGCTATGTTACTGGTTACACGGCTTTTGTCGTTTGACTGGTCGTGACTGTTGTCCCAAGATGGCGCCTGCATGTATACGTGAACGGTAGGCCTACTGTCTTTATGAACTATCTTTTTAATAAACTGTCTGTACACTTACAAAGTTCTCAATGCTTTGGTGTACATGTAGGGACCCTCATTATGCTACCGTGGAAGTGTGGTGCTATTTTGAGCCTTGTTAGCAGTATAGAAATAGAGATTTATTTTTACTCTACCCTCTGCCCTGACGACTAGCGTTATAAGCTAATAAGCAGTTTGCAATAAAACTGATCACATTCAATTAACTCGGTACACATGTTATTAACCCCTAGGGTCATTTTGCGCCAGAATTTTCCTTTAATAGAGAACTGTGCATCCTGAATTTTGGTCCCAAACACCTGAGATTGGTATTACTCTGCTTGAGTTTCTGTTGGATCCTATCGGGGGGCCATTTGCAGTCTCTCATCCGTTCGAAACTAAACCTTTCCATCCATCAGCCCTGGGATAAGCCTCTTAATCAGCCCAAAGCTCAATGCGAGCTCAAGTTTAACATCCACCACATGAATATCTCTGGGCTTTCTGTAGCCTCAGGTTTAGGTTAGCTCAGGGCGAAGACATGCAATTGTGAGTTTCGCTGTCAGTCATCCATCATGGCAGCTTGTCCAGTGTTGTAATGTAACAAAGTACAAATACTGTGTTACTGTTTCCTAGCCTGACTCAGGCCTCCTACGTGCTTCCACTCAATTTTCATTTTCCTTCTGTACATCGTCTGAATCTGCGGTATATTCACGGGTTTTCACTGGTCAAATCTCTACCGGTCCAATCAGCAAACAGAGGGATTGGCTGAGAACGATGACGTTGAGGCCGTGCGCTAGTTTGAGTTGTAGTTCAGTAATGGCGAACGGAGAAAGACGCGAGCGAAGCCATACGTCCGTTGTGGCAACGCCGCAGAATATCCAGAAGTTAAAGCCCGAGCCAGAACAATCTTTGCTGAGTTGTGTTGGTGGCCATGATGTCGTGGCCCTCCTCCCGACGGGGTCCGTTTAATTTTCCAGCTCGCTCCGTTAGTGGTGAAGGAGTTGGCTAACGCTAGCGATGCTAAGCCGACGTCACGACCAAAACGTTAGCGATTGGTTATGGCAGATCCAGAGTGGCTCTGGGCTGATCCAATAGTTTAAACTTCAACAGAGTACCCACCTTCAAGGGAGTTAACGCTGGTCAATGGAGAGTGGCCAGACTCTCTGGACTAATGACATGTACCAGAGTCTGGTAGGACCAGGCTAGTGGACCAGAGTCTGGTAGGACCAGGCTAGTGTATCAGAGTCTGGTAGGACCAGACTAATGGACCAGAGTCTAGTAGGACCAGACTAATGGACCAGAGTCTGGTAGGACCAGGCTAATGGACCAGAGTATGGTAGGACCAGGCTAATGGACCAGAGTCTGGTAGGACCAGGCTAGTGTACCAGTGTCTGGTAGGACCAGGTTAATGTACCAGAGTCTGGTAGGACCAGGCTAATGGACCAGAGTCTGGTAGGACCAGGCTAGTGTACCAGAGTCTGGTAGGACCAGGCTAATGGACCAGAGTCTGGTAGGACCAGGCTAGGCGACCAGAGTCAGGTAGGACCAGGCTAATGTACCAGAGTCTGGTAGGACCAGGCTAATGGACCAGAGTCTGGTAGGACCAGGCTAATGGACCAGAGTCTGATAGGACCAGGCTAGTGGACCAGAGTCTGGTAGGACCAGGCTAATGTACCAGAGTCTGGTAGGACCAGGCTAGGTTTTTCACACATCTGTACTTAACTTTGTAATTTATTTTAATTAATTTATTTTAATTTAACTCGTTATTTGCAAGAAAGGTTTTCGTACATTGGAGTGAACAACAATCTTTCTTTTTGTTGATATCAGACTTTGAATTTGATGTTTAAGAGGGTTTGGAAAGCCTAAATATTATGCTTTACTTTTTACTACTTATAAGAAAGTACATTTAAAATCATAAAATCAAACATTTGATACTTAAGTACTGATACCAGAGACATTAATTAAAGTAATATTCTGAAAGCAGACTTTTAAGTTCAACCAAAGTAATTTTCTGATAAGATACTTTCAGAAATAAGCAAGTTGAGGTTTTCTTTTCAAACTTTGGAGCTGTTTTGAAAATGTAATCCGAATAAATATGGAAACAGATTTGGTCTCATTTGGTTTCGTCTGCGAGACAGAAACCAAATCAAAAGCAGGTTGAGTCTTTAAGCCTGTAAATCGTTTTTTCCTCCGAGGTAGAAGTGCTCTGGAGGCTGAAATAAAGTCGTTGTTTTGGCTGAGAGACGCTGAGGTGATAGTCAGTGACAAAGTGTTCAAAGAGCCGAGAGCTAATATAAAGTCTGTCTACTATAAGAGTCATAGGAGCATTGTTATTTAAGTCACCACTGCAGGGTAGGAAACCTGTGATTGTACAGTACAGGCCAAAAGTTTGGACACACCTTCTCATTCAATGTGTTTCTTTATTTTCATGACTATTTACATTTAGATTCTCACTGAAAGCATCAAAACTATGAATGAACACATATGGAATTATGTACTTAACAAAAAAGTGTGAAATAACTGAAAACATGTCTTATATTTTAGATTCTTCAAAGTAGCCACCCTTTGCTTTTTTTTGATAACTCTGCAAACCCTTGGTGTTCTCTCAATGAGCTTCATGAGGTAGTCACCTGAAATGGTTTTACCTTCACAGGTGTGCTTTGTCAGGGTTAATTAGTGGAATTATTTCCCTTATTAATAAAAAAGCAAAGGGGGGCTACTTTGAAGAATCTAAAATATAAGACATGTTTTCAGTTGGCAGAAACCGTATCTCACTCAGAACACCATGGATGGATTATTTTCAAAGTTTATATGCGTGTGGAAGCACCAGAGACACAAAAAAACACCCCAAATCCCAGAAAAAGTGTTTTTTTTTTATAAAATGGGCACTTTAAAAGCTAGAAAAGTGCTATACTGCGTAAATGCAGTCCCTTTACATTTAGATCTCAACCCTGTCTCCACAGCGCTGCGTCAGAGCCGGACTATACCTTAGTTTAGCTTTCCAAAAACAGCAAAACAAAGCTGTATACGTGTCTCCTCATATGTTGGCATGTCGCTGCTGGTTCCACGGCGGCAGTGTTGTGCGACATGTCACACAGGACGAGGATCGGAGCTGACTGGCACGCTGAGAGCAGCGCGCTGACAGACACCGAATGACACAGCTAGGACAGTACCGCACGTGTGTGTGTGTGTGTGTGTGTGTGTGTGTGTGTGTGTGTCAGTGTGTGCGTTTTTGTGTGTGTGTGTCAGTGTGTATGTATGTGCGTGCGTGTGTGTATGTGTATGCCAGTGTGTTTGCGCATGTGTGCGTTTGTGTGTGTGTGTGTATGTCAGTGTGCGTTTCTGCGCATGTGTGTGTGTCAGTGTGTATGTGTGTGTGCGTGTGTGTGTGTGTGTGTATGTCAGTGTGTGTTTTTGTGCACGCGCATGTGTTACTGTGTGGGTGCAAGTTTGTGTGTCCGTGTGTGTGTGTGTTTCTCTGTGTGTGTGTGTGTTTGTGTCAGTGTGTATGTGTGTGTGCATGTCTGTGCGTGTGTGTATGCCTGTGTGTGTGTGTGTGTGCGTTTATGCTTTTTTGTGTGTGTTTGTGTGTGTATGTCAGTGTGTGTGTTTGTGTGCGCACATGTGTTACTGTGTGTCAGTGTGTGGGGACAAGTTTGTGTGTCAGTGTTTGTGTGTGTGTGTGTGTGTGTGTGTGTATCCAACTCAATGCAGCGGTGCCTTTTGGGTAAACAAGTTAGCATGAGTTAGCCTGCAGCTAACTGACCGTGCCATGTGAAACCCATGCATGCAAACACACACATTAGCTAGCAGGCTAACG
>CM046808.1:26355547-26378047 GCA_025617405.1 Perca schrenkii | reverse complement strand
TAAAATTTCAGTCAGTACAAGGATTAGCCGGGACGGGAGACTTCTTCTAAACGAAGGCACACTTCCCAACTTTGTGTGGAATACCTGCAGAACAGGGACATGGAAGTAGTTCTTCTTGTAGATTATGGTGAACTAGTGTGTGTTGTAAGCAGTGTTTTGCCATCGAGAACGAGCTAGCGTGCTAGCGCTAGCATTCTACGGTTAGCCACCTCATTTCGGCCAGTGACGTAGAAAGTAGTGCAGATTTTGAACAGCTCATCAGGAGACTGAAGGCAGGACACATTCAGAAACCAAATCTCACTCAGAACACCATGGATGGATTTTTTCTCAAAGTTTGTATGCATGTGGAAGCACCAGAGACACAAAATAAATCACCAGAAAAAGTGATTTGTTTTTTCATAATATGGGCACTTTAATGTGAATGTTTAAGCTGAGTCGTGATATCACGTTGCATTGAGGTATTCTTATGTTTTACTTCAGTAAAGGATCCAAAAACTTTCTCCAATATTGTCACGTACAGTCCTCCCGTTCTCGCACATTTAGACTCATAACTTTAACTTGAGTTTTGATTCGTTAGTCGTATCATGCTGTTGTCGTCTGTAGTTTCCACCACTTTTTTTATTTCCTCTTGCAGTCCAAATGATAATCTGTTTCCCTTCAGATCTGAAATGAAACATCCAAACCGAGCGATAGAAAAACTCCAGCGCTTTCAATTCAGACGAGGCAAAACCTGCTGAGTGGAAACTCACTGATTGAATGGATTTCAGTCAGTTCTGTAGTGAGCCAGCATATCTCCTGTAACGCCTCCAATTAGTCTGAGAGTTCAATTCAGAACAAATGATTTCAACCATTTGTTTATACAGCACATAGATGAATAGATAGATAGATGATGTGTAGATGGACACGTAGATAGATAGATACATAGATAGATACGTAGATAGATGGACAGGTAGACAGACAGACAGACAGACAGACAGGTAGGTAGATACGTGGATGGATAGATAGATACATAGATGGATGGATAGATGATATGTAGATGGACACGTAGATATATAGATACATAGATAGACAGATAGGTAGGTAGATAGATGGATAGCTAGATAGATGGACAGATGGATAGATGGACAAATAGGTAGGTAGGTAAGTAGATACGTGGATAGATAGATAGATAGATAGATAGATAGATAGATAGATACGTAGATACGTAGATAGATGGACAGGTAGGTAGGTATGTAGGCAGGTAGGTAGATAGATACATAGATACGTAGATAGATGGACAGATGGATAGATGTACAAATAGGTAGGTAGGTAAGTAGATACGTGGATAGATAGATAGATAGATAGATAGATAGATAGATAGATAGACACGTAGATAGATAGATACATAGATACGTAGATAGATGGACAGATGGATAGATGTACAAATAGGTAGGTAGGTAAGTAGATACATGGATGGATAGATAGATAGATATATACATAGATAGGTAGGTAGGTAGGTAGGTAGGTGGCTAGATAGATAGATACGTAGATGGATGGATGGACTTTATTAATCCCAAATTGGAAAATTACTGTGTTACAAGCAGCAAGGACATATTCACACATACACATAACACATGAAATATACAAGAAATAATGAATAAAATAAAAACAAATAAAATGAGATAGCAAAGATACAAATACCAGAACTACTGAAAAACATGTATGAAACAAACATTTAGATGAACTAAAGGCAAAAGATGTGACCTATAAAAAAACTTGCGTGCTGTCTATGACCACCACCCCCCCCCCCCCCTGTCAGCTGTTTCCACTGACATGCCTGCAACATGCCAACCACAGTCTGCCTGGGGGGGGCTGCCTTGTTATGCCACGCTAATTAGCAGCCGTCGTTAAGGGGCTCTCGTTATGGGGGCTCGTTGGCATGCAGCGTGTGACCCGCGAGGTCACCGGGAGGAAGTGGTTTTGTGCCGAAAGTAAGTGATGCGAGGCTGTTTGGGAGCCGCAGGGCAGCTGCTTGATTCTCCTGCTGAAAGGAATAGAAAAGGCTGATTAATTTGTTTTTATTTATTTCTTTAGGTTCCCCATTAGTTGTTACCGTAGTAATGTTTCCTGGGGTCCACACACGTTACATTCATATTGTCAATACAATAAATTAAATTATGAAAGGTACATTTACATGACATGCGGGACAAGAACGGGACAGTTGGGTTTAGATAAAGAAGAATGGGACAGTTGGGTTTAGATAAAATAGAACGGGACAGTTGGGTTTAGGTAAAGAAGAACGGGGAAGTTGGGTTTAGGTAAAGAAGAACGGGACAGTTGGGTTTAGGTAAAGAAGAACGGGACAGTTGGGTTTAGGTAAAGAAGAACGGGACAGTTGGGTTTAGGTAAAGAAGAACGGGACAGTTGGGTTTAGGTAAAGAAGAACGGGACAGTTGGGTTTAGGTAAAGAAGAACGGGACAGTTGGGTTTAGATAAAGAAGAACGGGACAGTTGGGTTTAGGAAAAGAAGAACGGGACAGTTGGGTTTAGGTAAAGAAGAACGGGACAGTTGGGTTTAGATAAAGAAGAACGGGACAGTTGGGTTTAGATAAAGAAGAACGGGACAGTTGGGTTTAGATAAAGAAGAACGGGACAGTTGGGTTTAGGTAAAGAAGAACGGGACAGTTGGGTTTAGGTAAAGAAGAACGGGACAGTTGGGTTTAGGTAAAGAAGAACGGGACAGTTGGGTTTAGATAAAGAAGAACGGGACAGTTGGGTTTAGGTAAAGAAGAACGGGACAGTTGGGTTTAGATAAAGAAGAACGGGACAGTTGGGTTTAGGTAAAGAAGAACGGGGAAGTTGGGTTTAGATAAAGAAAAACGGGACAGTTGGGTTTAGGTAAAGAAGAACGGGACAGTTGGGTTTAGGTAAAGAAGAACGGGACAGTTGGGTTTAGGTAAAGAAGAACGGGACAGTTGGGTTTAGGTAAAGAAGATCGGGACAGTTGGGTTTAGGTAAAGAAGAACGGGACAGTTGGGTTTAGGTAAAGAAGATCGGGACAGTTGGGTTTAGGTAAAGAAGAACGGGACAGTTGGGTTTAGGTAAAGAAGAACGGGACAGTTGGGTTTAGGTAAAGAAGAACGGGACAGTTGGGTTTAGGTAAAGAAGAACGGGACAGTTGGGTTTAGGTAAAGAAGAACGGGACAGTTGGGTTTAGGTAAAGAAGAACGGGACAGTTGGGTTTAGGTAAAGAAGAACGGGACAGTTGGGTTTAGGTAAAGAAGATCGGGACAGGGTTAAGGTTACACTTACACAGGCCAACCCACAACTTTAAACTTCAGGTTACGGCACATCCCGCTGTATCTCTCGATGGCGCCGCAGAATGGTGACACGGTGTGTTGGTGCGCTCTGTTTTGTTTTGTTTTGTGTTTTAACTATGTTTCTTGCGATGGTACCCGTATCTCATTCACCAGTGAAGAGCTCGTGAACTTCAGGGGAACAATACCATCGGACTTATTTCCCACTTTTTCTTCTCCCTTCACTGGAAATTTTGGACATTCTGGTCAAAGGTGCGCTCACCTTTGCTCATGCAGCGAAACGCCGGAGGAGAGGGAAACGGGCCGGTGTGCTTGTGCGTCTCCGCCAGCGAGGGATTACGCACACCATTACCGGGAATATTCCTCTCTAACGTGCGCTCACTGCCCAACAAACTGGAGGAACTACAACTGCTGTTGGTCAGAAACAGGGACTTTTTCTCATCTGCTGTTTTGTGCTTCACGGAGACGTGGCTCTGTGGATTAATACCGACTCTGCGCTGCAGCTGGCAGGCTTCCAACTCTACAGAGCGGACAGAGACACGGACCTCTCCGGCAAAAACTAAAGGTGGAGGGAATCGGTTTCTACATCAATAGCGGTTGGTGCAACGACGTGACAGTGATCCAGCAGCATTGTTCTCCTAACCTGGAATATTTCATTATAAACTGTAAGCCTTTTTATTCACCCCGTGAGTTCGCGTCATTCATCCTGGTCGGTGTTTACATCTCACCGCAGGCCAACGTGCAGGATGCGCAGCGCATGCTTGCCGACCAGATTCTGTGCGTGGAGCGGACCAACCCGGAGTCCCTAGTTATTGTCCCTGGTGACTTTAATAAAGGGAACCTCACTCACGAACTCCCTAAATATAGACAGCATATTAAATGCCCGACCAGAGAGGAGAACATTCTGGATCACTGTTACACCACAGTCAGGGATTCTTATCACGCCGTCCCCCGTGCTGCACTGGGACACTCTGACCACGTCATGGTCCACCTGATCCCCACCTACAGGCAGAAACTAAAGCTCTACAAACCTGTTGTGAGGACATCAAGGAAGTGGACCAGTGAGGCTGTGGAGGATCTCCAGTCGTGTTTGGATTCTACTGACAGTCTACCAACAGTCTGGATGAGTACACAGAGGCTGTGACGTCATACATCAGCTTCTGTGAGGACTGCTGTGTTCCATCATGCACCAGGGTGAGTTACAACAATGACAAACCCTGGTTCACAGCCAAACTCAGAAGGTTAAGGCTGGCTAAGGAAGACTCGTTCAGGAGTGGGGACAAAGACAGATTTAAAGAGTCAAAGTACAAGTTTAGCAAGGCGGTGAAGGAGGCTAAACGACGATACTCTGAGAAACTCCAAAACCAGTTCTCAGCTAATGACTCTGCAACTGTCTGGAAAGGACTTAGGCAGATCACCAACTACAAGCCTAAAACCCCCCACTCCTTCGATGACCGACACCTAGCCAACGACCTGAACGAGTTCTACTGTCAATTTGAAAGACAAAAGGTCAGTCCTGACACCATCCCCCACGACACCTCCCTACAGCTACAGCCACTGTGCATCACCTCCACCTCACCCACCTCAGCAGGGCCCTGGGCCCCCCCACCAATGCCCTCCTTAAAGGTCTCCACCTCCACCCCCCTACCCACCTCAGTGACGACTCTCTCCATCCACGAGAGGGACGTCAACAGACTCTTTAGGAGACAGAATCCCAGGAAAGCTGCTGGACCAGATGCTGTCTCCCCATCATGCTTGAAGCACTGTGCTGACCAGCTGTCTCCAGTGTTCACAGACATTTTTTAACACCTCACTGGAGACATGTCACGTGCCAGCCTGCTTCAAGACCTCAACCATCATCCCTGTCCCCAAGAAGCCAAGGACCACAGGACTTAATGACTTCAGACCCGTCGCCCTGACCTCTGTGGTTATGAAGTCCTTTGAGCGCCTTGTGCTTTCACACCTCAAAGCCATTACTGACACCCTCCTGGACCCCCTGCAGTTTGCCTACAGAGCCAATAGGTCTGTAGATGACGCAGTCAACCTGGCCCTCCACTACATCCTCCGGCACCTGGACTCTGCAGGAACCTACGCCAGGATCCTGTTTTTGGACTTCAGCTCTGCCTTCAACACCATCATCCCGGCTCTGCTCCAGGAGAAGCTCTCCCAGCTTGGTGTGCCTGACTCCACCTGCAGGTGGATCGCTGACTTTCTGTCTGACAGGAAGCAGCATGTCAAGCTGGGGAAACACGTCTCCAACTCACAGACCATCAGCACTGGATCCCCCTCAGGGCTGTGTTCTTTCGCCTCTGCTCTTCTCCCTCTACACCAACAACTGCACCTCCAGTCATCAGTCCGTCAAGCTTCTGAAGTTCGCGGACGACACCTTCCCCTCATCGGACTCATCTCTGATGGAGACGAGTCCGCTTACAGGTCGGAGGCTGACCACCTGGTGAAGTGGTGCAACCAAAACAATTTAGATCTCAACGCTCTAAAGACAGTGGAGATGGTTGTGGACTTCAGGAAGAACCCAGCCCCCACCTGCCCCCCATGACCCTCTGTGGCTCCACAATTAACATTGTGGAGTCTTTCCGCTTCCTGGGAACTACAATCTCCCAGGACCTCAAGTGGGAGCTGAACATCAGCTCCCTCTTCAAGAAAGCACAACAGAGGATGTACTTCCTGCGGCAGCTGAAGAAATTCAACCTGCCAAAGACAATGATGGTGCACTTCTACACAGCCATCATTGAGTCCATCCTCACATCCTCCATCACCATCTGGTACGCTGCTGCCACTGCCAAGGACAAGGGCAGACTGCAGCGTGTCATTCGGTCAGCTGAGAAGGTGATTGGCTGCAATCTGCCGCCGCTCAGGACCTTTACGCCACCAGGACTCTGAAGCGTGCTGGAAAGATTGTGGCTGACCCCTCCCACCCCGGACACAAACTCTTTGAGCCCCTCCCATCTGGCAGGAGGCTGAGGTCCATCAGGACCAAAACCTCACGCCACATGAACAGCTTTTTTCCCCCTCCGCCACTAGCCTTATTAACAAGGCCCGGAAACCACCGTGACTCTCCACCTGGCTCTTCATGCCACTGTTCTCTCTGCTCTAATGCTCTTTGCTCTTTATTTATCTATTTTATTTTATTTCTATCTTTATTTTTAATTTAATACATACTGTGTACGTATACTTATATTGTTTACCTATACTTATATTGTTTAATATTACATTTAGAGAATGAGTGATGTGCACCAGCAACACCAAAACAAATTCCTTGTATGTGTCAAAAAACGTACTTGGCAATAAAACCCTTTCTGATTCTGATTCTGATTCTGAAGTGTGCCGGTTTCCTGGAGTAACACTGGACCAGAACATTACCAGGACACCGTCCAAGCTGTCCCTCTTGGTTTAGTCATCGTCCCATGGATCCCCTCTAATGTGCTTTAAAAGAAGCCAAATCGTAGTCCCAGTTTGCAGCTGTCATTTAATCACCATTACTACATTTTTGCATTCATGAGTGTGTTCCAGTTAAAGGATTATTTAAGCCAACATTTTTCTGAAAGATAAACAAAATACACAAAAGGTACCGGACATGTTTTTGAAGACATCCTCAAAGATGTTTTCTGTCCTTTTGAAAGATATCCCCCTCTGTATACAGTGAAGAGGAATTTTAACTCATTCCTCCATTTTTTTTGTAAAACAGGTTTGAAAATCTTTGCTGCACACTAGGATGCATGGTATGAATTTTGCGCCAAGACGGAGCAGTCTTTAGGGATTTGGGAATTTTGGCATTCGAACACCTGGATAGGTTTTAGTTTAGTGAAGTTTGACTTTATTTTTTGACAAAATTAGCATCTTTCTGTGACTATAATGTAAATCACGAGCGCTAAACTTTCACATGAGAGGCCACAAACTGGAGCTGGAGTCAAACCCTATATCTTATATCTTATATAAATCGATCTCTCTCTTTGTCTCTCTCTGTCTTTCTGTCTCTCTCTGTCTCTCTCTCTCTCTATCTCTGTCTCCCTCTCTGTCTGTCTCTCTGTCTCTCTCGCTTTCGCGCTGTCTCTCTCTCTCTCTCCCTCTCTCCCTCTCTGTCTGTCTTGCTCTCTCTCTGTCTCTCTGTCTCTGCCTCTCTCTCTTTCTCCCTCTCTCTGTGTTTCTCTCTCCTTGTCTCTCTCTCTTTCTGTCTCTGTCTCTCTGTCATTCTGTCTCTCTCTCTGTCTCACTCTTTCTGTCTCTCTCTGTCTGTCTCTCTCACCCTCTCTCTATCTCTCTCTGTCTCTCTCTCTGTCTCACTCTTTCTGTCTCTCTCTCTCTGTCTCTCTCTGTCTCTCTGTCTCACTCTTTCTGTCTCTGTCTCTCTCTGTCTCTCTCTCCCTCTCTCTCTCTATCTCTCTCCATTCATGTCCTTCAGCTCCTCCTTGGGGTCCCGAGTCGTTCCCAGGCCAGATGGGTTTATAATCCCGGTGTGTTCAGGGTCGCGTCCAGGTATTCATGCCCGGAAACCCCCCCCGCAGGGCGTAGCCGTGCGCACGGTCAGCCTCCCAGACTGTTGCTACGGCAACACATCCTGGCTTCTTGTCTGTGTGATCTCATTATTTTGGTCTCTGCCCAACGCTCGGGACCAAAGCCTGCAGCCTGCTGGGACACGGAGGAAAATTGAACCAGCTCGATAAACTTAAACTTTGTTTTTATTGCACTTTACACAAAGCCGAGCCTTCCACCCGAAACAATCTGCTCTTAAAAAATGAATGAATAAGTCTTCATGAATGTCAGCCAGTTTATTGGTTAACGGTGTTTACATCTGTCAAAAGACACAATAACATTTATAGTCTCCCTGAGACGTTTTGAGATTTAAGTCATCAATGACGAAAAGCCGTTTTGAGTCGTCTTTCTACTTCTCCAACCATCACAACTCTAGTTCTGGTTGAAATAAACACATAGTTTACTGATTTACAGTTTATTTTCATGACTATTTACATTGTAGATTCTCACTGAAGGCATCAAAACTATGAAGCAACACATATGGAATTATGTACTTAACAAAAAAGTGTGAAATAACTGAAAACATGTCTTATATTTTAGATTCTTCAAAGTAGCCACCCTTTGCTTTTTTTGATAACTCTGCAAACCCTTGGTGTTCTCTCAATGAGCTTCATGAGGTAGTCACCTGAAATGGTTTTACCTTCACAGGTGTGCTTTGTCAGGGTTCATTAGTGGAATTGTTTCCCTTATTGGCCTGTATTGTACATGTGAACATATGTTGGCTCTACACACGCTAAAAGTATAGCTGTTTTAAATGGAGTCTGGTGGGTTTAGAGCAGGCGACTTCAGAGCTGTTTCTGGTTAAACAGAAAGGTCTCAAAGAGGTTTTAAAGGTCTATCTCTGTAGGGAAACAAGCACTTTCCCCGGACTGGCGGTCTCTGTTGTCTCTTTTAAAAAGGATCTGAAAACATGTTTATTTAGGAAAGCTTTTGGTTGATGGGTTTTTCACTAATGTCACTTTAATTTTACACTTATATACATTTTATATTGTTTGTGTTACCTATTTTTTGTACAGCACTTTGTGATTTTATCTGTGAAAAGCACTTTATAAATAAATTTTACTTACTTACTTACTTACTTACTTACTTTTGTGAAGGTAAATACAAGTTGCACAATTGCCCTATTAACTTATATTGTATCTTATTTCGCCACTGCTGACTGTACTGTAATGCATATCCTGAGGTAGAACGCTGTAACCAGCAGCCATGTATCAGGCTGCAATGTAATCCTATGGACGATATTTCTATCCTCTTAAAGTTATGTTGTTGCCGCTGACAGACTCAGATTATTATTCTAAGTGTCTGATAACATTATGGAAAGGATGTTTAAGGAGGTCGACCTTTCTGTTAAAGAGTAAGATCCTTTTTTTAAATATAAAAACATCCGCGAAATTGCGTTCGCTAAACCCACCAGAATCCATGTAAATAAACAGTAATTTTAGCATCGTAAAACACACTTCATTCAAAGTCGACAATGACGAAATAAAACTATGAGAAGCCGTTTTGAGTCGTCTTTCCACTTTTCCAACCACCACAACTCTAGTTTTGGTTGAAATAAACACACAGTTTACTGATTTGCATGTGAACATATGATGGCTCTATACACGCTAAAAGTATAGCTTTTTTAAATGGAGTCTGGTGGGTTTAGAGCCAGCGACTTCAGAGCTGTTTCCGGTTAAACAGAAAGGTCTCAAAGAGGTTTTAAAGGTCTATCTATGTAGGGATTCTTTCCATAATATTGTCAGACACTTAGAATAATAATCTGAGTCTGTCAGCAGCAACAACAGAACTTTAAGTGGATGGAAATATCGTCCATAGGATTACATTGCAGCCTGGTACATGGCTGCTGGTTACCGCGTTCTCAGAACCTCAATACAATATGCATTACAGTACTTTCCTTTCGTAGCTACATGTATGGACGTTTCAAGACAGCGACCTGATTATTTAGCATGAAACATGGTAATTAAATTCATTAGTACCACTAGCACAGCTCTTCTGTTTTTTATCTCGAGCACGTTCATTTTAAAACCTGCGTTAAACTCAAATCTATTTCAGCCTCTGGCTTTTCTCAACGAGCGATTCCATCAGGGCCAAGCAGACGCTTTCTTTCCCATTATACGAAAACACCTCGAAACCTTTATTCGCTTTTTAATGTGACAAAAAAAAAAACACAGGAGCAGATTCAGAAGGTTGGAGGTCCGGCTTTAATCATCATTGACCCAGCTTCCCTCCCAAAAAGACTTTGCTGTCATCGTAGCAGTTAGGGAGAAATATGGCCCGAGCCGACTCTAGGGAAATAGCTGCCGAGGGGGTTGATTTTCCTGGAAATACACTGCGTCACGCGGCTGATATTCATCATTCCATTAGCCTAGCATTCACCGCTGGTGGTAGCCATGTCGATGCTCTATCAAGTGTGTGTGTGTGTGTGCGTGTGTGTGTCTGTGTGCGCGCGCCATTAAATTAGTTTAGCGTTCATTTCTGCAGCTTCCAATTCTGTTTGCTGGTATACCCCCCCCCCCCCCCTCCACACACACACACACACACCCCAGCCTCCTCCCCGCTTTCTCTTATAAATGGCTGAAACATTATGTTAAAAGCTGCGCTGATCAATAACTCAACAACAATGTTGAAAAGACTTTATTGAAAAGTGGGGGTTGATTTTGTCAGAGTGCACGTGCACATGTGTGTGCATGTGTGTGTGGGCGTGTGTGTGTGTTTGTGTGTGTGTAGTTTGATTTATGAGCTCTCTGGGAGGCTGTGAATGTGACATCTGTCCAATGTTCAGCCAAAGACACAAAAGAGGTTTCCACCACCTACACCCTGGTCCACTGGGAGATAACTGTGTGTGTGTGTGTGTGTGTGTGTGTGTGACACAGAGAGATAACAGACCTCCTTTAGTGTTTTCCTCTGTGCTAAGGAACCAAAGGAAACAAATCTGCACCTGTCTTCCAGAAGGTGTAAAACCCTCTAGTCGCCTCTCCGTCAGCTCCGCAACATTGATGCTAATCGTCAACTTTGCTAACGTTACTTTGCTTTATGTGGTCGTCGTGGGACAGTGATGGCATGTGGCTTAGCAGGCTGTTTTCATGAAGAATTCGTATACATACAGTACAGGCCAAAAGTTTGGACACACCTTCTCATTCAATGTGTTTCCTTTTTATTTTCATGACTATTTACATTGTAGATTCTCACTGAAGGCATCAAAACTATGAATGAACACATATGGAATTATGTACTTAACAAAAAAAGTGTGAAATAACTGAAAACATGTCTTATATTTTGGATTCTTCAAAGTAGCCACCCTTTGCTTTTTTATTAATAAGGGAAATAATTCCACTAATTATACCCTGACAAAGCACACCTGTGAAGGTAAAACCATTTCAGGTGACTACCTCATGAAGCTCATTGAGAGAACACCAAGGGTTTGCAGAGTTATCAAAAAAAGCAAAGGGTGGCTACTTTGAAGAATCTAAAATATAAGACATGTTTTCAGTTATTTCACACTTTTTTGTTCAGTACATAATTCCATATGTGTTCATTCATAGTTTTGATGCCTTCAGTGAGAATCTACAATGTAAATAGTCATGAAAATAAAAAGGAAACACATTGAATGAGAAGGTGTGTCCAAACTTTTGGCCTTCATCATATCCTCCATCATAACAGCAATGCTCCAAGGTCCAAACGCGCCTGGCTTTTAAAGGGAATGGGAGATGATCTCTGATTGGTTGAATGCATGTTACACCCAATGGGGGGATGGAGGGGGGGGTATTAGGGGACCACTAAGGTCTACATAAAAAGAGACTTCAGATACAGTATTAGGGGACCACTAAGGTCTATATAAAAGAGACTTCAGATACAGTATTAGGGGACCACTAAGGTGTATATAAAAGACTTCAGATACAGTATTAGGGGACCACTAAGGTCTATATAAAAGAGACTTCAGATACAGTATTAGGGGACCACTAAGGTCTATATAAAAGAGACTTCAGATACAGTATTAGGGGACCACTAAGGTCTATATAAAAGAGACTTCAGATACAGTATTAGGGGACCACTAAGGTCTATATAAAAGAGACTTCAGATACAGTATTAGAGGACCATTAAGGTCTATATAAAAGAGACTTCAGATACAGTATTAGGGGACCACTAAGGTCTATATAAAAGAGACTTCAGATACAGTATTAGGGGACCACTAAGGTCTATATAAAAGAGACTTCAGATACAGTATTAGAGGACTACTAAGGTCTATATAAAAGAGACTTCAGATACAGTATTAGGGGACCACTAAGGTCTATATAAAAGAGACTTCAGATACAGTATTAGGGGACCACTAAGGTCTATATAAAAGAGACTTCAGATACAGTATTAGAGGACTACTAAGGTCTATATAAAAGAGACTTCAGATACAGTATTAGGGGACCACTAAGGTCTATATAAAAGAGACTTCAGATACAGTATTAGGGGACCACTAAGGTCTATATAAAAGAGACTTCAGATACAGTATTAGGGGACCACTAAGGTCTATATAAAAGAGACTTCAGATACAGTATTAGGGGACCACTAAGGTCTATATAAAAGAGACTTCAGATACAGTATTAGGGGACCACTAAGGTCTATATAAAAGCATCCAAAAAGCACCATGTCATGGGACCTTTAACCTCCCTCTGCAACTTTTAGCTGTTGTGTGAAAGCGTTACATGGCTTCTTGCTTCTTGAGGAAGATGTTTTCATAATGACTTGGTGACAGAGAGGGGAGAGGAGAGGAGAGGAGAGGAGAGGAGAGGAGGAGAGGAGAGGAGAGGAGAGGAGGCAGTGGGAGGAGGAATGAACCGGATCAAATTAAAAGTCAGCCACTTACTGACAACAACTCCGGTTATGAGAACAACCCACACCGGCAGGATGAAATGAACGGGCGTTGATCCCCCCGAGGGAGGAATTAGGTCACGGAAACACGGAGAGGGAGGTGTGTGTGTGTGTGTGTGTGTGTGTGTGTGTGTGTGTGTGTGTGTGTGTGTGTGTGTGTGTGTGTGTGTGTGTGTGTGTAGGTTGGAGAACGATGCGAGGGAGGTATTAAGGGAACGTGAATTAAAATACAATACCGGGGCGAAAAAATATGCTCCGCTGGGGGAGTGACGTTGACATGCAGCTGCTCGAGGAGCGAAAGACGCATTTTATTCTTCGGTGAATTGATGCAGAATGGACTGAGGAAGGCTGTGGGGTGAAGTAGCTGGTCCACGCTCTGACCTTCTCTTCCTGCCTACGTTCAACTCCCTCAGACAGGATTAATGTCGGCCATCTTCATCATGACCCCCCCCAACCTCCTCCTCCTCCTCCTCCCCCCACGTATGTCAGCTGTGCCGACGGACTACACACACATATACACACATATACACATACAGACACACATAAACACACGTACAGAAACACATATACAGACACACATACAGACATACACAGACACACACACAGAAACACATATACATACATACAGACAGACACACATACAGAAACACACACAGACACACATATACATAAATACAGACACACACACACACACACACACACACATACAGACAGACATATACATACATACAGACACACATACACACACACATACAGACATACACAGACACACACACATACAGACACACATACAGACACACATACAGACACATACAGACAGACACATACAGACACACACACAGACACACATACAGAAACACACACACATACAGACATACACACACACACACACACACACATATACATACATACAGACAGACATATACATACATACAGACACACATACACACACACATACAGACATACACAGACACACACACATACAGACATACACAGACACACACACATACAGACACACATACAGACACATACAGACAGACACACATACAGACACACACAGAGACACACATACAGAAACACACACACATACAGACATACACACACACACACACACACATACAGACACACATACAGACACATACAGACAGACACACATACAGACACACACAGAGACACACATACAGAAACACACACACATACAGACATACACACACACACACACACACAGACACACACACATACAGACATACACAGACACACACATACAGACATACACAGACACACACACATAAAGACACATACAGACACATACAGAAACACATATACAGACACACACACAGACACACATATACATACATACAGACACACACACAGACACACATACAGACAGACATATACAGACATACACAGACACACACACACATACAGACAGACACACACACATATATACAGACACACAGACACACACACACATATACAGACACACACACATATACAGACACACACACATATACAGACACACATACAAACACACATACACATACATACAGACACACACACACACACACACACACATACAGACAGACATATACATACATACAGACACACAGACAGACACACACACATATATACAGACACACATACAGAAACACACACAGACACACATACAGACACACATATACAGACATACACAGACACACACACACAGACAGACATATACAGACACACATACACAGACACACACACACATACAGACAGACATATACATACATACAGACACACACACAGACACACACACACATATATACAGACACACAGACACACACACACATACAGACACACACACATATACAGACACACACACACACACACACACATACAGACACACATATACAGACACACATACAAACACACACACACACACACACACAGACACACACACACACACACACACACACACACACACACATACAGACAGACATAGACACACATACAGAGACACATGCCTCTTACACTGTAAAACTAGTTTACCTATGGGTACCAATAAAGTAACCTAACCTGCAGACACACACACTGTCTCTGTGTGTGTGTATGTGTGTGTGTGTGTGTGTGTGTGTGTGTGTGTGTGTGTGTGTGTGTGTGTGTGTGTGTGTGTGTGTGTCTGAGTGAAAGTAAACAGTCCGGCTGTAAATTATGGAGTCTTCATGAAAGATTAAACAGGACCAGGTCCCCCCCTGGGGAGCCTACGGAGGAAGTGGTCTCGGAGAAATGAATATTTATTGACAAGTGGCTTTATTGACACACAATGAGTTGACAGTGTTGACACGTGGCAGCAGATGCTCGCTGTGCTGCGTGTGTGTGTGTCTGTGTGTGTGTGTGTGTGTGTGTGTGCGGTCTTATCGATGTTGTCTCGCTCTTGGCCGAGCGATTCCACCGCTGAGAGACTCAGACAGATGGACAGAGTGAGAGAAAAAGTTTCTAGATCGGAAATTTAGGTTTCGTTCAACCAAATTGTCAAAAAAAAATAACGTGGATGGTTCCATACGACGCTCTTCACAAGTTTAATAACGGATCAGTTCACTATTTTCATTGAATTTGGGTGTTTTATACAATTTTATATTATGTACAGAAACATTTATGATAGAATGCTGAAAAATGTAGGAAAAAAATTCAAAAAAATCACAGAAAAAAGTGACAAAAACATTGGAAAAAGTGACAAGAACTTGGAAAAAAGTGACAACATTGTCAGGAAATGTGACAAAAACTTGTAAGAAAGTGACAAAAACTTGGAAAAAGTTGGAAAAAAGTGACAAAAACTTGGAAAAAGTTGGAAAAAAGTGACAAAAACTTGGAAAAAAGTGTCAAAAACTTGGAAAAAGTGACAAAATCTTCAATTAAAGTGACAAATACTTGGAAGAAAGTGACAAAAACTTGGAAAAAAAATGACAAAATCATGATTAAACCTGCAAAAATCTATAAAATATTACCAAAACGTTGACCTTTTTTTTTTTTTTTTTACATTTTGACCCAGAAAAACTAAAAGTTGGTCTACGGGAAGACAACACGAGGGTTAAGAAAAAGAAAGTGCCATTTCACCGACTGTGTCCCATCCACGAGGTACGATGGCAGAGCAGCAGCTATTAAAGTAGCCACCCTTTGCTTTTTTATTAATAAGGGAAATAATTCCACTAATTAACCCTGACAAAGCACACCTGTGAAGGTAAAACCATTTCAGGTGACTACCTCATGAAGCTCATTGAGAGAACACCAAGGGTTTGCAGAGTTATCAAAAAAAGCAAAGGGTGGCTACTTTGAAGAATCTAAAATATAAGACATGTTTTCAGTTATTTCACACTTTTTTGTTAAGTACATAATTCCATATGTGTTCATTCATAGTTTTGATGCCTTCAGTGAGAATCTACAATGTAAATAGTCATGAAAATAATGAAGGTGTATCCAAACTTTTGGCCTGTACTGTATATAAACTGGACCACCAGACCCCGTTGCTCTGGATGGAGACCAGCGAAGGATATTAGAAGTCTCTTGGTGAGCGCTGAGAGTGAGAGAAAGCGAGAGTGGGAGTGAGTTCACCGTTATCTTTAAGTTTCTCTGAAGTGAGAATATCGATCGGCAGTGGCACCGGCAGACAGTTTCAGAGCTGAGCTGCATGATCTAAAAGCCCACGGTCTCCAGTCCTCTGTGGTCTCCCTGTCCCCCCCAGCTGAGACACCGTCCCAGACGCCCCCTCAAGCTCTATTTCTGTAGCATCACATTACCCACACCCTGTTATAAATCATTTGGACACAGCTGGTGAAACGAACATGACTTAGCACTCATGCGCTTTTCATCGAAGAGTGCCAACAAGACGTCTGAATCAAAGCCAGCGCGGCTCTCTTCCCATACCGACACGCATAGCCGAGTAACGAGCCACTCGAGAGCTCGTTTCACAGGGATTTCACAACCGCAGAGAGCCAAGAGCAGTTGTCAGACCGCTCTTCCCTTTTTTCTTTTTTTTAAATGCATGTTAAGAGCAGCGAGGCTCTCGCGCTCAGAGAGTAAACAGCGTTCAAACCACAGGATGGCAAAACCTCTCTGTTAAACAACAGAAAATGAATCAAATCATTTCTGATGCTGAAATAATGGCGCGTCACTCGGCAGTTTGGACAGACGGCACCTCGCGGTGCGTTTTTATCGTTACAGACAGGACATAGAAAGACAGAAATGATGCATTTGAACTTCTCATTCTAACCAACCAACTCTTGTTTGTCCTCGGGTCAAATTTGACCCATTTTCAAAAAGTTTCTAGATCAGAAATTTGGATTTCTTTCAGCCAGATTGAAAAACAACATTGATGGTTCCATACGACGCTCTTCACAAGTTAAATAACGGATCAGTTCACTATTTTCATTGAATTTGGGTGTTTTATACAATTTTATATTATGTACAGAAACATTTATGATAAAATGCTGAAAAACGTAGGAAAAAAATCACAGAAAAAAGTGACAAAAACATTGGAAAAAGTGACAATAACTTGGAAAAAAGTGACAAAAAGTTTCTTTCAGAGATTTGGATTCCTTTCAGCCGGATTGAAAAATAACATGGATGGTTCCATACGACGCTCTTCACAAGTTAAATAACGCATCAGTTCACTATTTTGATTGAATTTGGGTGTTATATACAATTTTATATTATGTACAGAAACATTTATGATAGAATGCTGAAAAACATAGGCAAAAATCACAGAAAAAAGTGACAAAAACGTCAGGAAAAGTGACAAAAACTTGGAAAAAAGTGACAAAAACTTGGGATGCATCGAATCGTGGACTTGGACGATGCTGCGTCGAAAATCGATAAACGTTTTTTATTTTTATATTAATATTCTGTAATTTCTGTTTTAATTTTAAAAGCCTAACCAGGGGGACAAGGGTATGCAAATGAGTCATGGCTATAAACCTGTATGCATGGCATCTACTTTGTATTCTTTATATAAAGCAATGTTTTATGCATTTGTCCCTGTCAAATAAACATTAAAAAAATAATAAAATAGATTACAATTACAATTACAATTTAATGTCGGCCTAACGGCATTTCTGTTTACATATTCTGGTGTGTGTTTTGCACATTCAGGAAGGTCCATGTGCTCAGTGCTGTATAGTTTTATGTATCCAATTGATTTAGTGTTAGAGCACTGCAGAATGTTTGGTTTTTCAAGCTTGAAAAGCTATGAATTAAATATCCTACATGGCTTTAATATAAACATGGATGTGACGCATCGTGACGCATCGAGATATCGAATCATATTGTATCGCTGACATGATAATCATAATCAAATCGGGAGATCAGCGAAGATCCACACCTCCAGTCTGAGGGAATTCATTTTCGGCATAAAGTTCGGAGTGATGCCGTTATGCGGCTCAGGAGGTTAGAGAGGTGTCTAGGAGAAGTGTCCTTGGGGGAAAAAACAAGTCCTGTTTCCATCTCCTAAAAAAACTAATATTTTTCTTTTTGACACTTTTTGAAGTCGCTCTTTTTTTAACAATGCGGTTGCTTTACTTTTTTGACAATTGTTTTGCTTTTTTTTTAGACATGTTTTCGCTTGTATCAACGTATTTTTGAATGTTTTGGTCACATTTTTGAAATTCTTTATGCCTTTTCTGGGAAATAAATAGTTTTTTCCGACATTTTTTGTCGCTTTCTTCAATATTTTTCTCACTTCTTTTGACACTTTTTATTTATTTTAAAAAACATATAGTGTTGGACTCGGTCGGGACCAACTACAATATTTGGCGAGTCCAATGACCGAGTCCGAGACAGGTCAGAGTCCAAATACCAACGAGTCCGAGACGACAGAAAAGACTTAGACTTCTCCTTATCGATCCCTTTGGGATGACTCCTGCAAGGAAATTAGATTTCCAGCAGCAGATTTTAGCCTCTTACAAAAACACTCTTTAAATAGAAAAAGATAGAAAAAATACAGTATAAGAATAACAATAAAACTTTTAGCTAAATATTTTTTACAAAAATAAACAAACAGTAAAACAACAATAAACTACAGATAAATAAAGATAGATATATAGGTATATAGGACTGTGTATGGTATTGTGTTATTATACAGTTAATAAATAAACGACATTTAGCATAAATTAGCAGATAAGAGCAGTTAGAGTGTCCAGGTATGTATGTATATAAAGCATCTTGAATCCGAACATGAAGTAGCAACGCTGGGAGCAGGGAAATCTACTAAGAACACCTTATTTTATTAATTAAAGTTTCAATATTTGGAGCCAGTGTATCAATTCTCGTATCGCACGAAGGACAACGACCCAGCCCTACTCTACGGTGCCCCTCCATTGTACACAGAGTAATAAAGTGTCTTCCAGTGGGAAAACATGATGGTTTAAATAAACAGAAACCACACACAAAGCAGTCACATTTAACCTAGTCTCTATACATGACGTTCCACTTCCGGGATTGTTCAGGTGTTAACTGCTCCTCAGATCTCTGCAGGGTAAATCCAGACAGCTAGCTGGACTATCTGTCCAATCGGAGTTTTCTGTTGTTGTGTTAATTTTGTCACCTATTTTTAATTTAGTCTTAGTCTTGTGCCAACATTTTTTGTTAGTAAAGTTTTAGTCGACTAAAAGTCTCGTCATTTTAGTCAAGTTTTAGTCAAAATATTTTAGTCTTTTTTTTTAAAATAAATTATTTCTGATAACCATTTCAGTCAAATAGTTATAAAAATAAATAAATGCTATAAAGTTATATAAATATTGAGCCTCTTCTTTATTTCACCAGTAAATGACAAAAAGTACCACTGCATGGGAAAGGGATATTTTACAATAAAATAAATGCAGCACGAAACTGGTGAGGCATATTTCAAGTGAACGCAACATGTGTTGTTTTTTTAGACAACAGCAGCTGCAGACTGTCGTACGTCTCGTGTTGGAAATAGAGACAAACCTTTACACCGTTTAGCTGTCAGCATTTTAACTATGTTTACTCCAACTGCTAGCTAACGGTATGCTAACGTTACCTGCTGACTCTAACGTGCGTTTAGGAGCATCAGAGAGAAGCGCAGGCTATTCGGTCCGGTAGATAACGTTCGTTAGGGCACCGGGTCTCGGTAACAGCTGAATATTCAAGAAATTTTATCTTAGTTTTTATTTTATGCAAAACATTTTAGTCTAGTCTTTTTTTCGTCAACAATAATGCATGTTAAAGGTATAGTGGAGGATTTTCTTTTTCCGGGTGGATCATCAAGACTATTGGTCCTCCTGGTTGTCAATCATTCTGGTGATATGTTTACGTCCCTAGCTTTCAGGTGTATATGTGTGGTGAGCTTGAGCTACGATTTCAGCCATTCATTGAAGCATTGAAGCTTTTGGGAGAATATTTCACACGCTGGCGTGCGCTAAAAGCACAGGTTGGGCTTCCCACTGATGCCTCAGTCGTGAAGTTTCTACTCCACAGGTAAAGTTTGGCTATTTGGAGAAATCCATTTAAAATCACTGCTAGTAAAAGTTGATGTAAGCTATGATTAGCGATGCTAGCCCTGGTCACAAGTCACGCACCGCGCACACACGGTAAACATCTCAATTTGAGAAAAAGTGCAAATCTTCTTTAGGAAAGTAGGCTTGTATGAGCCATGCCGACAGCAACTTGTAAACAGTGCACTCTCGTGCACACGTTTAATAGGCGTTCCCTCTCGGGAGCAGGCAGAGGGTTGCGCATGTGCATTTTTTCAAAAAGTACAGAGGGCAGTTCTTTTCTAAAATTCGGGAAAATCCTCCACAATAACTTTTAATTTAGTCTTAGTCAGGTTTTTTTTGGACATTGGCACAGTCTCGTCATCGTCTCGTCTTAGTCATGGCAAAAAAAGGTAGTTGACGAACATATTTAGTCTCGTCTCGTCTGACGAAATTAACACTGTTCTGTTGCACGACTAAAAACTACTTCTGAATGTACACACGTTCCACCAAAACAAGTTCCTTCCAGAGGCTGTTTTGCAGAGGCACCGTGGCTCCGTCCGGCGCTTAGCCCCGCCCCCAAGACGATTGTGATTGGTTTAAAGAAATGCCGATAAACCAGAGCACGTTTTGCTCCCATCCAGGAATGCTGTGTGGACTAGCTCAGACCTTCCTCCGCAGCGTTGTGCACTGATAAAACTCTTAGGATGATGAAAAAAAATTGCATGCAACGCTTAAGCTATACGTGACAGTCTTTGCAATTAAACTCTGAGATTGGAAACAACACAACTGAAAGTCTTTAAAACACAGATTGGAGCTGCGAAAGCCTCTTAGCCTCTGATGTATGCGTTGGAAAAAGGTTTTGTTGGGGATAAAGAGATCCAAGGCAGTCGAGGAAAAGGTTAAGTAGCCCTTTTTTCCCTTTGGCTTTTCATTATAAAAAAGTTAAATTGCGCCCGGGCACAGCCGCGATTAGACTTTTGTGGCATAAAAAGCTGTCCACTGAAATATATACAGCGCTGGCATTTTCCATAATGACATGTAGACCATGAGTCGGCTGAACGCCCAGCACTGAAAGCAGTTTAATACTAAACACTAACTTTGCTGAAACACAATGAGCCCCATCAAGAGGCTAAACTGAAACAAAGAGCTCTCATTTGAGATCTTATGCCAATGCAGTTCTACATTAAGTTGAACTTTTCCAAAGAAAAAAAGGTGACAAGCCCATGAAATGTTCCTTAACAGCATTTATGTAACATGTAGGAGCCACATATTGTATGTTGTTAATGGTCTCATTTATATTATTTATTGATATTTTTTTTGATAACTCTGCAAACCCTTGGTGTTCTCTCAATGAGCTTCATGAGGTAGTCACCTGAAATGGTTTTACCTTCACAGGTGTGCTTTGTCAGGGTTCATTAGTGGAATTATTTCCCTTATTAATAAAAAAGCAAAGGGTGGCTACTTTGAAGAATCTAAAATATAAGACATGTTTTCAGTTATTTCACACTTTTTTGTTAAGTACATAATTCCATATGTGTTCATTCATAGTTTTGATGCCTTCAGTGAGAATCTACAATGTAAATAGTCATGAAAATAAATAAAAAGGAAACGCATTGAATGAGAAGGTGTGTCCCAACTTACTGTAGTTGTGCCCCAAACCAAAAAAGACGGGAAAAGGTTTGCAAACTGCAATTACGCGACACTCAGATTTGGCGATTTTGAGATTCCCACACAACCAACGACTTTGCATCTTCAGGCTTACTTTTGAAAATCTGAAGACTAAGGCCCTGTTTACACGTACATGGTTATTTTTTTTTACTAATGGTGACATTTCCCTTCGTTTGTTTCCCTTCGTTTACACGCTAACGGAGAATTCTCCTCTGAATCCGAGTCTTTCTAAAACCTCTGTCCGGAGTGGAGACTTTTGAAATCTTCGTTTGCACGTAAACTGAGACAAACGGAGGTTTAGGGCAGCCGAGAGAGAGAGGAAGAGGAAGTAATTGGTTGTTGTTGTTATTTTCTGGATTCTGATTGGCTGACGTGGGCTTGAGCTTCTCGTTACACCGCCACCTACAGGTCTGGCGTGCTCTTGGCTGCATATATACACGGGTATATTGTAAACAAACACTTTTCTGAAAACTGACAGCTGTGCACGATGTTATTTTTGAAAACGGAGAGGTTGTAATGTTTATTTATTTATTTGTAGTTTATTTAAATAGGGACAGATACAAAAAAAACATAGATTATTACATAAATAACAATCCGATGCCTGTATCACAGTGTTTGTAGCCATGGCTAATTCGCAACACCTGTCCCTAGGAGGG
>CM046808.1:26335547-26345547 GCA_025617405.1 Perca schrenkii | reverse complement strand
CTTTTATATAGACCTTAGTGGTCCCCTAATACTGTATCTGAAGTCTCTTTTATATAGACCTTAGTGGTCCCCTAATACTGTATCAGAAGTCTCTTTATATAGGCCTTAGTGGTCCCCTAATACTGTATCTGAAGTCTCTTTTATATAGACCTTAGTGGTCCCCTAATACTGTATCTGAAGTCTCTTTATATAGGCCTTAGTGGTCCCCTAATACTGTATCAGAAGTCTCTTTATATAGGCCTTAGTGGTCCCCTAATACTGTATCAGAAGTCTCTTTATATAGGCCTTAGTGGTCCCCTAATACTGTATCTGAAGTCTCTTTTATATAGACCTTAGTGGTCCCCTAATACTGTATCTGAAGTCTCTTTAGATAGGCCTTAGTGGTCCCCTAATACTGTATCTGAAGTCTCTTTTATATAGACCTTAGTGGTCCCCTAATACTGTATCTGAAGTCTCTTTTATATAGACCTTAGTGGTCCCCTAATACTGTATCTGAAGTCTCTTTTATATAGACCTTAGTGGTCCCCTAATACTGTAACCTCATAAGGAGGAGATTCCTGATTGGCCCATCTGAGCTTTCATTTTCTCAAAGGCAGAGCAGTATGACCACATCAGGTTAACCGGCTACTGTAATGTAATTACACTTTTCATGTTGCTGGAAAATGTGCATCTACTGTGTCATTTTGCAGCCAGATTGCTTTTGCAGTGAACATGTTTTTTTTTATTTTCCAGTGGCTGCCTGTGTCATAATACACATTCTGTTAGTTAGTTAGTTAGTTGGAGATTTAAATAGCATGAAATTGACTGCTCCAGTCACATGCTTCAAAGGTCAAATGCTGAGCTTTGTGATGGCTGATTCATATTCAGTGCTGCTTTTGTATTGTTTTCATGAAGCTTTTGTTATTGGCTGTAGGCTACGATAAGGTGGAACTTTAAAGACATGTTTGAGCCAAAGCGGCTCTTAATACAAAAAAAAAACAATTAAACATATTTAAGATATCAACGCATTCTCATGTGTGACATCGGACAAAAGATGTTTCTTAAGATTAGGCCCTATGTACCCACATTTCTAGAACATTATCAGAAATAGGTCTTGTGTTCATACATTTCCCTTCAATTTAAGCCCTATCCTCCCACAAAATAATGTTTAGGGGTTAGGGTTAGGGGGCTAAAATCTGATACAAATTTATGAAAAAGGAAATGTGGGAACATAGGGCCTAATTTTGAAAAAAATCTTAGAAATGTGGGAACATAGGGCCTAATTTTAAGAAAAATCTTAGAAATGTGGGAACATAGGGCTGTGTGAACATAGTGCCTAATTTTAAGAAAAATCTTAGAAATTTCTAAACATATGGCCTAATTTTAAGAAAAATCTTAGAAATGTGGGAACATAGGGCCTAATTTTAAGTAAAATCTGAGAAATGTGGGATCATAGGGCCTAATTTTAAGAAAAATCTTAGAAATGTGGGAACATAGGGCCTAATTTTAAGAAAAATCTTAGAAATGTGGGAACATAGTGCTGTGTGAACATAGTGCCTAATTTTAAGAAAAATCTTAGAAATGTGGGAACATAGGGCTGTGTGAACATAGTGCCTAATTTTAAGAAAAATCTTAGAAATTTCTGAACATAGGGCCTAATTTTAAGAAAAATCTTAGAAATGTGGGAACATATATGGCCAAATTTTAAGAAAAATCTGAGAAATGTGGGAACATAGGGCCTAATTTTAAGAAAAATCTGAGAAATGTGGCCTAATTTTAGAAAAATCTAAATGTGGGAACATAGGGAAATGTGGCTAATTTTAAGAAAAATCTAGAAATGTGGGAACATAGGGCTAGTGTGAACATAGTGCCTAATTTTAAGAAAAATCTTAGAAATTTCTGAACATAGGGCCTAATTTTAAGAAAAATCTTAGAAATGTGGGAACATATATGGCCAAATTTTAAGAAAAATCTGAGAAATGTGGGAACATAGGGCCTAATTTTAAGAAAAATCTGAGAAATGTGGCCTAATTTTAAGAAAAATCTTAGAAATGTGGGAACATACTGCCTAATTTTAAGAAAAATCTTAGAAATGTGGGAACATAGGGCTGTGTGAACATAGTGCCTAATTTTAAGAAAAATCTTAGAAATTTCTGAACATAGGGCCTAATTTTAAGAAAAATCTGAGAAATGTGGGAACATAGGGCCTAATTTTAAGAAAAATCTGAGAAATGTGGGAAAAATCTGAGAAATGTGGGAACATAGGGCCTAATTTTAAGAAAGATCTGAGAAATGTGGCCTAATTTTAAGAAAAATCTTAGAAATGTGGGATCATAGGGCCTAATTTTAAGAAAAATCTTAGAAATGGGGGAACATAGGGCCTAATTTTGAAAAAAATCTTAGAAATGTGGGAACATAAGGCCTAATTTTAAGAAAAATCTTAGAAATGTGGGAACATAGGGCCTAATTTTAAGAAAATTCTTAGAAATGTGGGAATATAGGGCCTAATTTTAAGAAATATCTTAGAAATGTGGGAACATAGGGACTAATTTTAAGAAAAATCTTAGAAATGTGGGAACATAGGGCCTAATTTTAAGAAAAATCTTAGAAATGTGGGAACATAGGGCCTAATTTTAAGAATAATCTGAAAAAATGTGGGAACAATCTGAGAAATGTGGAAACATAGGGCCTAATTTTAAGAAAAATCTGAGAAATGTGGGAACATAGGGCCTAATTTTAAGAAAAATCTGAGAAATGTGGGAACATAGGGCCTAATTTTAAGAAAAATCTTAGAAATGTTTGGAACATAGGGCCAAATTTTAAGAAAAATCTTAGTAATGTGGGAACATAGGGCCTAGTTTTGAAATAAAATCTGATACAAATATGGGAACATAGGGCTGTGGGAACACAGGCATGCTCGCCCTTATATAACTGAGTTTATTTCCACGTGTGCTTAATGAATTACCAGCTCGCACCAAATGTTGTGTAGTAGGGGGGAGATAAATGCAGGCAGGTTGTTCGCTGATGAGTCAGTGTGCTTAAAAGCCTCCCAGCCGCCGGTGGCCCAGCGGGGGCGATGCCAGCCGGGGCAGGGTCGCCACAGTGGGCTTGTGACTGCAGGGTTGCCGGTTTGAATCCCCAGATAGCGTCTGCACAGCGCCAACCTTTGCTGTGACTCAGCATGAAGCTCGTCTGTGACTCAGAGTTTAGTACAAGCAAGGGATTGGTCCCGCTGCGGCATTCGTGGGTCTGTTAATGTCACCCTCCCTTTCCTTCCTGTACAGAACTCCTCCACTTTCTGTTCCTTTGGTCCGCAGCTGTGGGAAAGTTAACTTCCTTCACTTTGTTTTTATCATGTCTCGGTCTCAATCCCCTCAAAGTCTCGGTCTCCACCCCTCAAAGTCTCGGTCTCCACCCCTCAAAGTCTCGTTCTCAACCCCTCAAGGTCTCGTTCTCAACCCCTCAAAGTCTCGGTCTCAACCCCTCAAAGTCTCGGTCTCAACCCCTCAAGGTCTCGTTCTCAACCCCTCAAAGTCTCGGTCTCAACCCCTCAAGGTCTCGTTCTCAACCCCTCAAAGTCTCGGTCTCAATCCCTGAAAAAAGTCTCGGTCTCAATCCCTCAAAGTCTCGTTCTCAACCCCTCAAAGTCTCGTTCTCAAACCCTCAAAGTCTCGGTCTCCACCCCTTAAAGTCTCGTTCTCAACCCCTCAAAGTCTTGGTCTTTCATACAGACCTTAGTGGTCCCCTAATACTGTATCTGAAGTATACCTCCCTCCCTTCCTCTCTCCCTCCCTCCCTCCTCTCTCCCTCTGGCTGCCCGGCTCTCCTCCGGTGGGACTGCTGTGTATCAGTGGATCAGATGTGACTGTGTTGGCGGTGATGTAATGTAATGGTTATGAATGTGGAATATTAATTATGATGAATGCCGTCCTGGCAACGCGTCGGGAAGAGAGGCCGAAACCTCTCCGTCTTCAAAATGTTCCTACGGCAACCTGTGTTGTTGACCTTTTTCAAATCACAGACTTAAGAGTTATAGGATGGAGCAAGAAGTAAATCTTTTACTTAAAAGGAGAATTCTGGTCAATTTCAACACACAGCTCTGTTGTTTTGTTGCCACGTAGTTCTGTCAGTAGCGAGAAAAACGAAAAATAATCGGTGCTGCCGACACCGAGCTATGCTACTGCTAACGTTAGCACCCAGGAGGCTGAAATGGGGCAAGTTTTAAACGTGCTTTTAGCCTCTTAACATTTTACCCATGTGAAGTGATTCCTTTCGAGTGAACACAGTGAATATGGCTGCTGTGGATGTGAAAGAAAGATAGACATTAAAAAGAAGGGATACAGCGTCCCCATAGACTCTGGACAGAGACCAGTTAGTACCAGTTACCATCAGAAGTCTCTTTCCCGGTGCTGGCTGAGCGTTACTGAGCAGCCTCCAACTGAGCTTGAAGACGTAGATGTGACGTGAGCAACCTGTCTGAAAGTGTGAAGTCTTCTGGTAGCTGTGCCGAGAGAAATCTCAATCATTCCCAATCTTACAGAGACGGAGAGTGTAGATATATGTAAGGAGATAACATAGACACAGGCTAATTACTGATCACTAACATGCTAGTTAACATTAGTAATTAAACCTAAACAGATAATGGAAGTCCAAACTGCCTGTGAGCTTCTCCTGTACTATACGGTAATTCCTCTACTGTGTGACAGTAAGTCTCGTGGTTATGACCCAATCGTTAGCCTATTTTTATAAAAGCGTCTGCTACGGAGCCATAACGTGAGCTACAAGGTAATGGAGCCTTTTATACATTGTCGTGTTTCTTTAGAAATAAACAACGGACAAATAGAGTCTTTAAACGCTTCAGATGTAAAGTTATTCGCTGTCAAAGTGACGTCAAAATGAATGGGAGTCAATGGGATGCTAACGGCAGGTGATGGCTTGATAACAACAAAATGGCGCCATAAGAGCTACGCTCTGTGGAGGCTGGCTTACCCTTTTGGAAAGAAATGCATAAAAGTTCTGCTAATTCAGCCCTGTTTAGTTCCGGTGATGAGAAGGCAAGACAAGTGCTTAGGGACCGTCTACAAAGTACAACACCGAAAAAAGCTACAACCAAAATATTTATTAATTTAATGATTAAATAAGGTAGTGTCTCCAAACTTACCTCAATTATAACGTGTCTGCTGCTAGTTGTACTACAGCACTTACTTTAAATAAAAAATAAGCATAAGCCTATTTTTGAAAATATTTTTGTATCTCTTTTCGGTATTGTACTTTGTAGACGGTCCCTAAGCGCTCGTCTTGCAGTATCAACACTGGAGCTATACAGAGCTGAATCAGCACAACTTTTATGCATTTCTTTCCAAAGGAGTAATCCCAAGCGGGTAAGCTTCGCTTCAGAATTTGAACCTCCTATGGCGCTATTTTGATGCTACACAATATCATCACCTCCCGTTAGCATCCCATTGACTCCCATTCATTTTGACGGCATTTTGACGGCACTTTGACAGCGAATAACTTTACATCTGAAGCGTTTAAAGACTCTATTTGTCCGTTGTTTATTTATAAAGAAACACGACAATGTATAAAAGGCTCCATTACCTTGTACCTCACGTTATGGCTCAGTAGCAGATGGTTTTGTAAACAATACCGGAGCTAAACAGAGCTGAATTAGCACGACTTTCAATTTGATATGTATGTGTATATGTGTTGAAATCGACCGTTGTCCTGTAATGGCGAAATTGCATTTAAGCATAATTCCTTATATTTTTATGTTTTATTTCTGCTTTAATTCTCTCACAAATGCTGAAAGAGTTTATCTCGTTTCCCACATGTAGATTTTGAGTTTAGAGTTTGTCTGAACAGATAAGGGCTACAAGGTCACCCTAAAACTAGGGCTGGGAAAAAAATCGATTTGATTTAAAAATCGAGTTGGTAGGTCAAATCGATTCATATTTTCAAAAAATCGATTTTTTTGATTTTTATTTTAATCCAAATACAGTATAAATAATTTGGATGTTTAACAATCTTTGTTGCACACTGCACAGTGACTTTTCAGTTAGAGAAAGGGTTTGCCTTTTGCAATTTTGTTCATGTTGATGTACTTTAATTAAATACAATAAATATATATTTTGAAAATATATTTACAGTCGTAAATCTAGTTTTTTATAAAAAAATCACAGATTTTTTTAGGGAAACAAATCGCCCAGCTCTACCTAAAACTATCTCTAGTTTTCCCTTGCCGTTTGAGATATAACTGGGGAATGAAAGTCGTAAAGAGAGGAGGAGGTGAGATGGCTCCGAGATATCTCTTGAGTTTTTCCTGATTGTCTTCATGTGTATCAGATTGCCTGTAGAAATTGTAGCGTCATAATTAGCCAAGTGCGCGTGTGTGCTGTCACTCTGAAGATGCATATAAGCCTAATGTTCTTGTTCACTCATTTGAGGGACTGACTCCACACTGGACCGCTGTGCCTTTTGTGAAATCAAGTTGCTCCTATATTTGCAAATATATATTTTTAATAAAATATAAAAACCTAAACCTGGTTTAGTTCCAACTCTCTTATCTGTTTCACTTTACTAAACTTAGAAAACTCTCCCGTGCTGCAAAGGAAACTTCCACTACACTCCTTTAAGTCAAACTTAAAAACTGCAGTCTAAAGATACTTTATAACAAGGAAAACTCCTTTTTCTTTCAAGATGTTAATGTAGTAAAAGTAGAGAGGGAGTATCAGTAAAGTGTACTTTCAGTATGCAAAGTAAAAGTACTTATTGTGCAGAATGGCTCCTTTCAAAGTGTTTTCTGATCATAGAATATATTATATTATGTTTTTATAAAGTGAGAGCATTTAAATGTTGTTGTTCGTGAATGTGGAGCCGCTTTAAGATACTTTGTGTTATACTGGGTGGATTAGTATTATATATTAAATAGAGTAAATTGTTAAATCCAATAATACGTTATGATGTATTTGTTGATTATATTTTGTATTACTCCTCTAAATCACAACCTTTCTCTGTCTGGTGTGTGTGTGTGTGTGTCTGGTGTGTCTGTGTGTGTGTGTGTGTGTGTGTGTGTGTGTGTGTGTGTGTGTGTGTGTGTGTGTGTGTGTGTGTGTGTGTGTGTGTGTGTCTGGTGCGTGCATCTGTGCGTGTGTGTGTGTGCTGGTGCGTGCATGCATCTGTGTTTATGTGTGTGTGCATGCATGTGCGTGTGTGTGTGTGTGAGTGTGTGTGTGTGTGTGTGTATGTGTGTGTGTGCGGGTGCGTGCATGCTTCTCTGTGTGTGTGTGTGTGTGTGTGTGTGTGTGCGCGTGTGTGTGTCTGTGCGTACGTATGCATATGTGTGTGTGTGTGTGTGTGTGTGTGTGTGTGCGTATGTGTGTGTCTCTGTCTGTGTGTGTGTGTGTGTGTCTTTGTCTGTGTCTGTGTGTGTCTCTGTGTGTCTGTGTGTGTCTCTGTCTGTCTGTGTGTGTATGTGTTTGTCTCTGTCTGTGTTTGTCTGTATGTGTGTGTGTGTGTGTGTGTCTCTGTCTGTGTGTGTGTGTGTGTGTGTGTGTGTGTGTGTGTGTGTGTGTGTGTTTGTTGCAGATCGTGCCCTGATGGGTTTGAATGTCTGAAGGCCGGGAGGAACCCTAACTACGGCTACACCAGCTTCGACAGCTTTGGGTGGGCCTTCCTGTCCCTGTTCCGCCTGATGACCCAAGACTACTGGGAGAACCTCTACCACCAGGTAACCTTTACTAGACTACTGGGAGAACCTCTACCACCAGGTAACCTTTACTAGACTACTGGGAGAACCTCTACCACCAGGTAACCTTTACTAGACTACTGGTAGAACCTCTACCACCAGGTAACCTTTACTAGACTACTGGTAGAACCTCTACCACCAGGTAACCTTTACTAGACTACTGGGAGAACTTCTACCACCAGGTAACCTTTACTAGACTACTGGGAGAACCTCTACCACCAGGTAACCTTTACTAGACCACTGGGAGAACCTCTACCACCAGGTAACCTTTACTAGACTACTGGGAGAACCTCTACCACCAGGTAACCTTTACTAGACTACTGGGAGAACCTCTACCACCAGGTAACCTTTACTAGACTACTGGGAGAACCTCTACCACCAGGTAACCTTTACTAGACTACTGGGAGAACCTCTACCACCAGGTAACCTTTACTAGACTACTGGGAGAACCTCTACCACCAGGTAACCTTTACTAGACTACTGGGAGAACCTCTACCACCAGGTAACCTTTACTAGACTACTGGGAGAACCTCTACCACCAGGTAACCTTTACTAGACCACTGGGACAACCTCTACCACCAGGTAACCTTTACTAGACTACTGGTAGAACCTCTACCACCAGGTAACCTTTACTAGACTACTGGGAGAACCTCTACCACCAGGTAACCTTTACTAGACTACTGGGAGAACCTCTACCACCAGGTAACCTTTACTAGACTACTGGGAGAACCTCTACCACCAGGTAACCTTTACTAGACTACTGGGACAACCTCTACCACCAGGTAACCTTTACTAGACTACTGGTAGAACCTCTACCACCAGGTAACCTTTACTAGACTACTGGGAGAACCTCTACCACCAGGTAACCTTTACTAGACTACTGGGAGAACCTCTACCACCAGGTAACCTTTACTAGACTACTGGGAGAACCTCTACCACCAGGTAACCTTTACTAGACTACTGGGAGAACCTCTACCCCCAGGTAACCTTTACTAGACTACTGGGAGAACCTCTACCACCAGGTAACCTTTACTAGACTACTGGGAGAACCTCTACCACCAGGTAACCTTTACTAGACTACTGGGAGAACCTCTACCACCAGGTAACCTTTACTAGACCACTGGGAGAACTTCTACCACCAGGTAACCTTTACTAGACTACTGGGAGACTAAATAATATTGAAAAAGTAAGTACTTGGAATGGAAAAATATAAATACAGATAAGAACAAAGATGTACATAGAGCCATGTGCTGAGTGGAGGGTGATAGACCTTTTTCACGGCAGAGTAGGAAAAGCACAGGTGTGTTCAAAACCATTAATGATGGCTGCATTCCACTTAGGAGAGGCCCTGGTATTAAACCATTAATGATGGCTGCATTCCACTTAGGAGAGGTCCTGGTATTAAACCATTACTGATGGCTGCATTCCACTTAGGAGAGGTCCTGGTATTAAACCATTAATGATGGCTGCATTCCACTTAGGAGAGGTCCTGGTATTAAACCATTAATGATGGCTGCATTCCACTTAGGAGAGACCCTGGTATTAAACCATTAATGATGGCTGCATTCCACTTAGGAGAGACCATGGTATTAAACCATTAATGATGGCTGCATTCCACTTAGGAGAGACCCTGGTATTGTGCATGCTGACTCACTGAAATATCTTACTGGGACACTTGATGGAACTGAGCCATCTTTAAGGTTATCAATCTCCGCTGTGCTTCTCCTACTAAGACAAGTCAACATGTCTGCTGTGAAAAAGGTCCGTTGCTGTAAACCAGGGGCGTCAAACTGAATTTCACTACGAGCCACATTGGAAAAAGAGAATCGCATTGGGGGCCAGACGTGACGATTATTGACATGCTTCCGTTGCATTGAAAAAGTCAAATATCTTTGATTGTCGCCGTTTTGGAAATTTAAGTAGGGCCAAAATCTACAGTATTATGAACTCAAATTGATAGGCGGGCCAGATCTAAATCTGCAAGGGGCCAGATTTGACCCACGGGCCTTCAGTTTGACTTTTTTATTAATAAGGGAAAAACTTCCACTAATTAACCCTGACAAGGCACACCTGTGAAGGTAAAACCATTTCAGGTGACTACCTCATGAAGCTCATTGAGAGAACACCAAGGGTTTGCAGAGTTATCAAAAAAAGCAAAGGGTGGCTACTTTGAAGAATCTAAAATATAAGACATGTTTTCAGTTATTTCACACTTTTTTTGTTAAGTACATAATTCCATATGTGTTCATTCATAGTTTTGATGCCTTCAGTGAGAAT
>CM046808.1:26320547-26333047 GCA_025617405.1 Perca schrenkii | reverse complement strand
TAAGCAATTTTACCAGAGGTGGCCATCACCATGAGGAGATGATTTAGGCAACAAAAATAATAATTTTAACAAAAATGACTTAGGCAATTATTTTAGGAAGGTGACGATGAGCTGTTTATGTTTACCTCACATTACTCGCCTGGTCGGTGTGTCTGGGCCTCTACGTTCCTTTTTGTTTAGTTTAATATTTTATTTGTGCTCCTCTCTACGTCCTGCTGCAGCCGCTACACCCTCTCCTGGCTCGCTCCTTCTCCACGAGGACTCGGCGAAGCAGCCAGGTCTCCTCCATCTTCAACTTCCGCCTGCGGAGCCGAGGCTCGGAGGGCGAGATGGCCGACGACGAGTACAGCGTGCCGGGAGACGTGGTGGAGGGCGCGGGCGGCCGCACCTACAGCGGCGGGACCTTCAGCGGCGTCCTGCCCCACCCGTGGCCCAAACGGAGGCCCAGCACCTACAGCACGGCCAGCAGGAACTCCCAGGTGACAGACTGGGACCAGGGTTTGTTAAAACTAGGGTTGGGCATCGGCTCAAATTCGAGCCATTTTCAAAAAGTGTCAAAGTGACGGTTGTTTAAAAAAATGTCAAAAAGTGACAAAAATGTCGAAAAAAAAGAAAATTTAAATGTCAAAAAACGTGACAAATGTTAAGGAAAAATTTGGAGAAAAAAAAATCCCACAAACTTCAAAAGGCTCAGAAATGAAACATCGGGGAAAGCCAGAAAAGTTTCTATACAAGAAATTGGGCTTTTTTTCAAACAAATTGTCCCAAAAAATAATGTGGATGGTTCCGTACAACACTCTCAACAAGTTAAATAAATGATCAGGTCACTACTTTCATTTAATTTGGGTGTTTTAGTCAATTTTATAGAATTTGAAGAAAAAACTATTGATAAAAATCTGAAAAAATGTCAAAAAAGTTGTTTTAAAAAAATTGTCAAAAAAGTTGTTTTAAAAAAAATGTCAAAAAGTGACAAAAATGTCGAATAAAGTGACAAATATGTCAAAAAAGTGACAAATGTTAAAAAACAACTTAAAAAATTGGGGGGGAAAAATCCCACAAACTTCAAAAGGCTCAGAAAAAGTCGAAAAACGTTGAAAAAAGATAAAAAAAACATCGGGGAAAGCCAGAAAAGTTTCTAAACGTGGCCCAAACGGAGGCCCAGCACGTACAGCACGGCCAGCAGGAACTCCCAGGTGACAGACTGGGACCAGGGTTTGTTAAAACTAGGATTGGGCATCGGCTCAAATTCGAGCCATTTTCAAAAAGTGTCAAAAAAGTGACAGTTGTTTAAAAAAAAATGTCAAAAAGTGACAAAAATGTCGAAAAACTGTTGAAAAAAGTGACAAAAATGTTTCTTTATTCTATATTATTCTCTATTAAACTTTTTTTTGGTCAATTTTATAGCATTTGAAGAAAAAACAATTGATAAAAGAACTTAAAAAAAGAAAAAGTGACAAAAATGTCAACAAAAAAGACAATTTAAATGTCAAAAAAGTGACAAATGTTAAGAAACAACTTAAAAAAAACTAACAAACTATGGATAAAAATCTGAAAAAATGTCAAAAAAGTGACGCAGTTGTTTTAAAAAAAAATGTCAAAGAAAGTGACAAATATGTCAAAAAAGGGACAAATGTTAAAAAACAACTTAAAAAATTGGGGGGAAAAAATCCCACAAACTTCAAAAGGCTCAGAAAAAGTCGACAAACGTTGAAAAAAGATTAAAAAAAAAACATCGGGGAAAGCCAGAAAAGTTTCTATACAAGAAATTTGTTTGTTTTTTCAAACAAATTGTCCCAAAAAATAACGTGGATGGTACAACGCTCTCAACAAGTTAAATAAATGATCAGGTCACTACTTTCATTGAATTTGGGTGTTTTAGTCAATTTTATAGCATTTGAAGAAAAAACTACTGATAAAAAATCTGATAAAAATGTCAAAAAAAGTGACACAAATGTTGAAAGAAATGTCAAAAAGTTACAAATATGTAAAAAACAAAGAAAAAAAAAAGTGAAATATTTTCTTTAATAGAACATGTTTTGAACATATAATGGATCACTATACATAAATTACTCCTGGTGTGGGGAATTCACACACCTCTAAAGGTCAACGTTAGAACCATTTCCTTCTTTTCACATCAAATATCACACTAAAAACAATGTGATTCTGGTTTTTCACTGGCCGGTCTATCGGTGCATCTCAAATTTTTTGTTATTTTGATTTGTGGTTTCATTTTTAGGAAACAAATGAACGAATGATGCACGGATTCTCGGGGCTTGACCTCAGTAATTTTATCTGCCAACATAGATTTTTACTCGCCAGTGGCGGCTGCTCATTTTAGACCTGGCTGCCAAATCTCTGTGGTGTTCATGAAAGGTCTACACACAAACATTTTAACCCTGTGTGTGTGTGTGTGTGTGTGTGTGTGTGTGTGTGTGTGTGTGTGTGTGTGTGTGTGTGTGTGTGCGTGTGTGTGTGTGTGTGTGTGTGTGTGTGTTTTAGGTATTTTATCCAACCCTAAACGTCAACGGGAAGCTGTTTGTTGCCATGGACCAGAACGGGGTTTCACCACCAACGCTGCAGGGGCAGCTGCCCGCCTGCACCATGGAGAAGGTCAAAGAGGAGAGCGTGAGTACAGTGTGTGTGTGTGTGTGTGTGTGTCAGTGGAAACAATGGTGGAGACTGCAGCCATTCAATGCTCAGACATGTGAATTATGAATCAGCACTTTACATAACTCCACTGTGATATCATGGGCTAAAGACACACTCATATCTAACATCTCAGATAACACTGCTGTGGTATTCTTCCCCCCCCATCTACACACACACACACACACACACACACACACACACACACACTTTAATACCCAAGCACACATTGTGTCCCTACTATGTCACATTAGGGAATTTAAGCCACACATACCAGCACAGACACGTTACTGAGGTGTCCTTCCTTTACACACACGCACACACACACAGACAGACGCGCCCACACATGCACACACACACAAACAAACACACAAGACACACAGACACACATACACACACAGACACAAACACACACACACAACAATCCAAAACTTTCTTTTATTCCTATCTTAAGATGCACCATCGCTGATATTGTTTTTTACATTTCAGTAGTTGTGGTTTCTTCAAAGTCACATCATTATTTTTTATAACCAAGAACTAATGGCTTCATGTAAGACCACATACTGTAAGGTCTGTCTGGTTTCCGCCACAGGCCTGAGAACGTTTCCGTTAGTTACTGAAAGGCAGAAATGAAGCTGAGGTTGGACGAGCTAGTATGGAGCACCGTGGCAGTGTGACAGGCTCAGATCCCTGTCAATCAAGGCAAACCCACCCCTAAACACACCTTTTATTGAAAAGTATTGAAAAAAATGTCTGGTACAGGATATAAAATCCTCTATTCCAGACTCAAGCAACACAAAAACAAACACATATATATATATATATATATATATATATATATATATATATATATATATATATATATATATATATATATATATATATATATACATATATATATATATATATATATATACATAGTACAGGCCAAAAGTTTGGACACACCTTCTCATTCAATGCGTTTCCTTTTTATTTTCATGACTATTTACATTGTAGATTCTCACTGAAGGCATCAAAACTATGAATGAACACATATGGAATTATGTACTTAACAAAAAAGTGTGAAATAACTGAAAACATGTCTTATATTTTAGATTCTTCAAAGTAGCCACACTTTGCTTTTTTTATTAATAAGGGAAATAATTCCACTAATGAACCCTGACAAAGCACACCTGTGAAGGTAAAAACCATTTCAGGTGACTACCTCATGAAGCTCATTGAGAGAACACCAAGGGTTTGCAGAGTTATCAAAAAAAAGCAAAGGGTGGCTACTTTGAAGAATCTAAAATATAAGACATGTTTTCAGTTATTTCACACTTTTTTGTTAAGTACATAATTCCATATGTGTTCATTCATAGTTTTGATGCCTTCAATGAGAATCTACAATGTAAATAGTCATGAAAATAAAAAGGAAACACATTGAATGAGAAGGTGTGTCCAAACATTTGGCCTGTAGTGTACACACACATTTTGACATGTTGTTTTCATAAAACCATTAATTTCATGATGGAAATGTTCTAACAATTCATAAATAAGTTACATAAATTACTGACAAGCTTTTTAATTATACATTACACCTTTTGACAGGCAACATGCATCCAAGCTATTCTTAAGAATTAATTGAAGGGGAATTCACCACTTCTTCTGGAAGCTTGCTCCATTATTTTTTTTATTTTTTTTTATTACTCTTCTTGGTGATTTCTCAGTTTAGGTGGTCTTGATTCCAACACTGCATCAGACTCTCAAGCTGCAAATATTTTATATGTTTCTCAGTGTTTTGCAGCGAGGCTGTTAACCTCCAGTAAATCAGCTGTGTGCCTGGAAACACACACCAACGCACACACACACACACACACACACACACACACACATCCTGTGTTCTGTCCTTTCAGAAACAAACAGCAGAGATGATAATCGGATCACCCTCAAACTGCATGACTCAGTGACCAAACACACACAAATAGAGAGTGTGTGTGTGTGTGTCAGACATTTTCTCTCAGTAGTTCATGGTGTTTCTCAGGAACGCACACTCGCACATGCGGTTGAGAATTTGTGAAAACCAATATTCGTCTATCTATCTATCTATCTATCTATCTATCTATCTATCTATCTATCTATCTACCTCTCTGTCTGTCTAGTCTGTCCTCTTAACCTTTAATGGACACTTCTGTTAATCCAAAAATAAAAACCCAACTGTGAAAAATCTTTTTCCTAATCTTGACCGGTGGTAATGTAAAAAAAAAAAATACTGCCAAAAAACATTGAAATAAGCAAGCAAAACGTGGAAAAAAAGCATCAAAAAGGTAAAAAAAACGTGTCTAAAAGAGTGTTAATTTTTGACCCGGGAAGACAACACAAGGCCCTTGCTTGGTCTTCCATTTGAAAATGTACTTTTCGTCCTGAAAACACTTTATCGACACTTTTGTCTCTTTTTTTTTAACGCTTCTTTTCACTATTATTTATAAACACCACTAACAAAAACTTTTTACCAGTTTTACACTCATTTTTGGAATTCATGGTTAGTACACCTCATTTATAAGAAATTATACCTGAATCTTGAGTTTTAAAAAAGCAGAAATTATGAATTATTTAGACTCATATGAAAGGAAGGATAATTATAGAAGGGTAAATGTTTTTTTTTCAAATGCAATTCTTTTTTGTAAAACACCCGAAAGTAAATGAAAGTAGAGAATGCTATCTTTTGTTGTACTTGCGATGCGCGATATATGGAAATATCCAAATTTGGTAGTTAAAAAGAAACCCATATTTCTGATAAAGACAATTTGAGAAACGGGTCAAACACAAAGGTTAAACAACTAGCAACTGCTGCTCGGCATCACGGAGCTCGTAGCCAGCTGCGATCTCCTACTTTCGTAGGATATCATATGTTTTGGTGTGCATACATTTTCCTGCGATATCTTACGGACCCGTTTGTGGGAATGCGTTGAACTGGGAACTGATCTTGCAGTACAGTGTCACTTAAAACTCTTAGACAAAGGCTGTGTCTCAAACTGCACACTTCTGTCAGTATACTGCTAATGGTCACTGACCACTTACTGCCGTAGTGCCCACTTTGGATGGTTAGTGTTGTCCCATATTCTGCTCATTTTCAGGTTCATAATTGTATTTTAAGGTTGTACCAGAATAGGTTTACATGGTTTAATTTTCAAAAAACACCATATTTTTGTTGTACTGCACAGCTCTCTCTCACTGCTGCAGATCCTCTTTTCACCTGGTTTCTGTTTTAGCTACAGAGTGAGACCTCTTTTCTTCTTCTGTACTATCTTTGATTGCACTCACACATGCTCAGTAGCTCAGATGTAGATCATGTCAGCTAGCTCCATAGACAGTAAAAGAAAGGCTGTTTCTCCAACTTCACTCAGTTCCAAGGCAGGATTAGCTGGGAGACTTCTTCTAAACCAGGGAGCACATGGAAGTAGTTCTTTTGGAGATTATGGTGAACTTGTGTGTGTTGTAGCAGTGCTTTGCTATTGAGAACGAGGTATCATGCTAGCGTTAGCATTAGCGTTAGCATGCTAGCCAGCTTGTTTCGGCTTGTGACGTCACAGTCCTAGCCGATTTTGACCAGCTCACCCGGAGACTGAAGGCAGGACACATTCAGAAACCAGATCTCACTCAGAACACCATGGGTGGCTTTTTTCTCAAAGATTGTATAGGCCTACGTGTGGAAGCACCAGAGACACAAAATAACACCCCAAATCACCAGAAAAAGTGTTTTTTTCATAATATGGGCACTTTAAAACACTTACCGGAAATGACGAGCGCTCGGCTCGGCTCGGCTCGGCTCGGCTGGCCGGCTCTCAAAATCTGACGAAAATCTCTTAAACTGACCTTTGTTGATCTGAAATGAAGACTCAGATTCAGCAACTGCACACGGCCTATTTCTCTCTTAAAATGTTTTCAGAAACATGTTTTGGTGAACTATCTTCGTAAAATTCGAGATCGTATTCTGAACGAGCCGCCCATGAAGCTCTGTTGTGAAATCCGGGAGAAGCCAGACCCACGTGACGCGTTCGTCCAATCAGCTGCCGGTCCTCTTCCCTGGTCCCTCCCCTTTTTGCTTTGTTGTCCAGATGGCGCCCGTTTAGTGCGCGTAGTGTCCATCGTTCCACACTGAACTTTTTGACTGTTTATAGGGGGTCATCCTGGTACTTTCAGTGCTCTGACTTTTTGCGTTATCTACACTATATACTTAAAACTAAGTGTTTGTTCTATGCAAGTAGGCGCTTTGAGACACAGCCAAACAGTTTCTGATGTTGAAACCTCCAGAAGAAGCTGCAGCTAGAAGCCAGACGGCTCCACGTCACCCGGGATTAGATTTATTTTAATACTTGTTTTTCAGTTTTTCTCCCGTCAGACAGTAGGTTAAAGTATCACGAGGACAAACACAGCAGCTCCAGGCCTGGAGGAGTCCCTTTCCTCCACCGGCTGACACCTACACCGTTATATAACCAGAAAAAGAAGAAGAAGTTAAATAATACTTTACATTTGTCCTAAAAACCTCCATCAGCTGTCAGGGTGACAGATCTGTAGACACAAGTTAAGTGTTGGGAAAGTTACTTCCAAAATGTAATTACATTATAGATTACTAGTTACTGTCATTTGAGCGTAATTCGTAATATTACAATATTACTGTCTCTGAATTGTGATGCTTTACACTACTTTTGCGTTGCTTTTGAGTTACTTTCACCAAAATAACAGCGGAAGTTTGACTTGGCAGGTAGCTTGTGAATTTTACCACAGGATCAACAAAGTCTCCTCTTTATCCACTTTAATACATCATAGATTATTCATAGTATTTTGTATAATTAAAAAGAATATGCAAAGCATCTATAGCTGTAAAAAATAGAGAAGTAAAATGTACAATAGGCAAGTAGGAGAAAATGAAAATACTCAATTTAAAGGTGCACTATGAGTTCCTGCATGGTCACTTCTGTTGACGTTCCAAGTAAATTTCAAACCGGCAGCTGATTGGACGAACGCGTCACACGGGGTTTGTTTTCTCCGGAAATTCAAAGCCAGACTGTCATGGCGGCTCGTTCAGAATACGATATCTCATATTGGACTAAAATAGTTCACCGAAAAAAAGGTGTTTCTGAGAACATTTTAAGAGATGTTAAGCCGTGATGCAGTTGCTGAATCTGTCTTCATTTCAGATCAACAAAGGTCAGTTTAACAGATTTTCGTCAGATTTTGAGAGACTCTAGTCCAGGGGTAGCACCAGGTAGCCCCCCAAGGACCACATGAGTAGCCCTCAGGCCTGTTCTAAAAATGAAAATTGAATATTGATATTATCTGTTTCCCACCTTGTTAAGTCATTGTTGATAATTATTGTGAGAAATTATTAACATGACCAGTGTCTTCACATAGATAAGAATTAATAACCATATACAGTACAGGCCAAAAGTTTGGACACACCTTCTCATTCAATGTGTTTCTTTATTTTCATGACTATTTACATTGTAGATTCTCACTGAAAGCATCAAAACTATGAATGAACACATATGGAATTATGTACTTAACAAAAAAGTGTGAAATAACTGAAAACATGTCTTATATGTTAGATTCTTCAAAGTAGCCACCCTTTGCTTTTTTATTAATAAGGGAAATAATTCCACAGATTAAGCCTGACAAAGCACACCTGTGAAGGTAAAACCATTTCAGGGTGACTACCTCATGAAGCTCATTGAGAGAACACCAAGGGTTTGCAGCGCTATCAAAAAAAGCAAAGGGTGGCTACTTTGAAGAATCTAAAATATAAGACATGTTTTCAGTTATTTCACACTTTTTTGTTAAGTACATAATTCCACATGTGTTCCTTCATAGTTTTGATGCCTTCAGTGAGAATCTACAATGTAAATAGTCATGAAAATAAAGAAACACATTGAATGAGAAGGTGTGTCCAAACCTTTGGCCTGTACTGTATAACTAAAGGCAAACTGAGCACATTTGTTACTTTGGTAATGGCGGAGTGAATATAGCACGTGCCTTTGGTGTGGGAGACCCGGGTTCGATTCCCACTGCGATGCATCAACCAATGTATCCCTGAGCAAGGCACTTAACCCCTAGTTGCTCCAGAGGTGTGTGACCTCTGACATATATCGCAATTATAAATCACTTTGGATAAAAGCGTCAGCTACATGACATGTAATGTAATGTAATTTTAGAAGAGTGTATCAAACTGGTAGCCCTTCGTATGACTCAATACCAATGAAGTACAGTACAGGCCAAAAGTTTGGACACACCTTCTCATTCAATGCGTTTCCTTTTTATTTTCATGACTATTTACATTGTAGATTCTCACTGAAGGCATCAAAACTATGAATGAACACATATGGAACGTTGTGAAGTAACTTGGTGCCGTAACTTGGTGCCGTAACTTGGTGCCGTAACGCTGTGCCGTAACGCTGTGCCGTAACGCTGTGCCGTAACGTTGTGCCGTAACGTTGTGAAGTAACGTTGTGCCGTAACGTTGTGAAGTAACGTTGTGAAGTAACGTTGTGAAGTAACGTTGTGAAGTAACGTTGTGCCGTAACGTTGTGCCGTAACGCTGTGCCGTAACGTTGTGCCGTAACGTTGTGCCGTAACGTTGTGAAGTAACGTTGTGAAGTAACGTTGTGAAGTAACGTTGTGAAGTAACGTTGTGAAGTAACGCTGTGCCGTAACGTTGTGAAGTAACGTTGTGAAGTAACGTTGTGCCGTAACGTTGTGAAGTAACGTTGTGAAGTAACGCTGTGCCGTAACGCTGTGCCGTAACGTTGTGAAGTAACGCTGTGCCGTAACGTTGTGCCGTAACGCTGTGCCGTAACGCTGTGCCGTAACGCTGTGCCGTAACGCTGTGCCGTAACGCTGTGCCGTAACGTTGTGAAGTAACGTTGTGCCGTAACGTTGTGAAGTAACGCTGTGAAGTAACGTTGTGCCGTAACGTTGTGCCGTAACGCGGTGAAGTAACGTTGTGCCGTAACGCTGTGCCGTAACGTTCTCTGCAGGGCTTGTGTGGGAGTTGTGAGGTTGTGGAGTAGTTCAGCTTCCGCGGGTCCTTGAAGCTGTCGTCTTGCTGCTCAGCCTGATGGAGAGGACACAGAGATGTAACCACGGCAACCCCCCCAAGCAGCTAACACAAGCTGCATTAGTGCACGGCTGGCTGCTGTTAGACTGTGTGTGTGTGTGTGTGTGTGTTTGTGTGTGTGTTTCCCTTTGTTTGTGTGTGTGTGTTTCCCTGTGTGTGTGTATGTGTGTGTGTTTCCCTGTGTTGTGTGTGTGTGTGTGTGTGTGTTTCCCTGTGTGTGTGTGTGTGTGTGTGTGTTTCCCTGTGTGTGTGTGTGTGTGTGTGTGTGTGTGTGTGTGTGTGTGTGTGTGTGTGTGTATGTGTGTGTGTTTCCCTGTGTTTTGTGTGTGTGTGTTTGTTTCCCTATGTTTGTGTGTTTGTGTGTGCCCTGTGTTTTGTGTGTGTGTGTGTGTGTGTTTGTGTCTGTGTGTGTGTGTGTTTCCCTGTGTGTATGTGTGTGTGTTTCCCTGTGTGTGTGTGTGTGTGTGTGTGTGTGTGTGTGTGTGTGTGTTTCCCTTGTTTGTGTGTGTGTGTGTGTGTGTGTGTGTGTGTTTCCCTATGTTTGTGTGTGTGTGTGTGTGTGTGTGTGTGTGTGTGTGTGTCCCTGTGTGTGTGTGTGTGTGTGTGTGTGGGAGTGTGTGTGTGTTTCCCTGTGTTTGTGTGTGTGTGCGTTTCCCTGTGTGTGTGTTTCCCTGTGTGTGTGTGTGTGTGTGTGTGTGTGTGTGTGTTTCCCTGTGTGTGTGTGTGTGTGTGTGTGTGTGTGTCGTGTGTGTGTGTGTGTGTGTTTCCCTATGTTTGTGTGTGTGTGTGTTTCCCTGTGTGTGTGTGTGTGTGTGTGTGTGTTTCCCTGTGTGTGTGTGTGTGTGTGTTTCCCTATGTTTGTGTGTGTGTGTGTTTCCCTGTGTGTGTGTATGTATGTGTGTGTGTGTGTGTGTTTCCCTATGTGTGTGTGTGTGTGTGTGTGTGTTTCCCTGTGTGTGTGTGTGTGTGTGTTACCCTATCTTTGTGTGTTGCCGTGGTGCTACCCTGCCTCACACGCAGACATGATGTAGGTGTTGTGTGGGCGGTGGCCTTCAGGCCCGTGCGTCACGTCTCATTGGAGGAGCCTTTACCGGGACCTGTTATGCACTCACAGCTGAGCAAATTAGACGCATTACTGTTCATCTCTGAGATGAACCAATGGATCGCTGCCGGCTTCATCTCCATCGGTTAAACATATTACAACCTACACAACTTTATTTCAAACTTAAAGGGTCATTTACCCTAATGCGTCGGTGTCTTATTGAATAAAGGGAACAAAAATCTTTGAAATTGGTGCCTCATTGGGTGAGATATAGGCGTAATTTACCAGGGGGGTTGGGGGTCCCCCTAATATTAAAAGTTTGAAAGCCATGATGTCTCTCTCTCTCTCTCTCATGGGTGGGCCAAATTCTCTGGGTGGGCAAACCAGAGAAAGGGGAGGTAACCTTGCTCCTTATGACCTCATAAGGAGAAGATTCCTGATTGGTCCATCTGAGCTTTCATTTTCTCAAAGGCAGAGCAGGATACCCAGGGCTCGGTTTACACCTATCACCATTTCTAGCCACTGGGGGACCATAGACAGGCTGGGGGGGACGCATATTAATGTTAAAAAAAAAACTCATAAAGTGATATTTTCATGCCATGGGACCTTTTTAAAAGGAAATAAAACCGTCTTAAAATACATCCATGAATAAAACCAACCGCATGGCGATTCTGACAACATATTTCCGTTTTATGCTGGTTAGGATAGGAACTTTTTTTTTAAAAAGCCAGGCCTTTGTTTGTCGTAGTGTACAGTATGGATACTGTCGAAGCTCAGCATCAAAATAACTGAACCAACTAACTAACCTTTTTGGGAAATATGTTTGGAAATAAGATTAAGAGAGTAAATCGTTATGCAAGCACTTTGACTTTTAATACTTAAAAGTACATTTTAAATCAGGTACTTTTTACTTTTACTTAAGTAGGGTTGTCATTGTGTTGTCATTCTACTTTTACGAAAGTAAATATGTCTCCGGTTATTTGTACTTTTACTTAATTACTGAGATGCAGTACTCCCTCCACCACTACCCATCCTACATGGGATTACAAGACACCGCAAACGTTTTCCGGTCGCATATACAAATCATTCGGAGAAATAAATAAATACAAATATATATATATATATATATATATATATATATATATATATATATATATATATATATATATATATGGGCTAACGTTAGGCCCTGTAATTAGCCAGAGGAATTTTCAAATCTGTGGGTAGTTTCATAGACGAACATTTGCTATTTTGCGCGCTCTAAGGCGGTCTCGCCCAGGGTGTAATTCGATGTAGAACCACCAGTGCATACAGAGGGTGAAAATACAGGTGCAGCTGCCATGAAAGCATAGTCCCTAGTAACAACCCCAAAATACAAGAATGAACCTGAGAATGCTATTCAATAGTTTACCCCTTTAAGCTCGCCTCCTGGGACGCCATGCCACCTCTCTCTAAGCACCACGCGCTTAATTATGCATAACTTTAAGCCTGAATGTAATTCATCTGGGTGAGTTATAAAAACATTCAACTCCCTTGTACAGTAGTCAGGAAAATTAGCTTTAGAGACCAAAATCTTGTTTTTTAGTACCAGGCTGTAAACATTTATAACTCTGCTGTAAAGTTGTACATTTTAACATACAGTTCAGGCCAAAAGTTTGGACACACCTTCTCATTAAATGCGTTTCCTTTTTATTTTCATGACTATTTACATTGTAGATTCTC
>CM046808.1:26298047-26315547 GCA_025617405.1 Perca schrenkii | reverse complement strand
GTGTGTGTGTGTGTGTGTGTGTCGCTGCCCGAGCCAACCCCAAGGGGGACACCGGCTTTGTTTGTGCGAGAGAGTCGGAAAAGGAGAGAGTGTGTTATGATGGTAACCCTCATTAACCATTAGCTCATTTGTGTGTGTGTGTGTGTGTGTCTATATATGTGTGTGTGTGTGTGTGTTTGTGTGTGTGATGATATTCATGTATTAGGTTTTTTGGGTTCATATCTCTTCAAATCGGCATTCATGTGTGTGTGCATGTGTGTACGTGTGCATGTGTGTGCGTGTGTGTGTGTGTGTGTGTGTGTGTGTGTGTGTGTTATCTGCTGAGTCACTGTTTCCCCCCCCGGCAGTCGCTGCTCTAAGAGAACAGATCATCATAGAGGAAAATACAAAAAAAACCACTGCTGTCCTTCCTCCGTCTCCATCCATCTGTGCACCGTTCATTCCCTCTTTCCTTCATTCCTCTCATGTTTTCTTTTACCTATTTTCTGTATATTTTACAGATATTTTTAATATATAAAAAAAAGTGTTCTTGGCTACAAGACAGTAAATCCACTTTATTTCTCACCTTGTTTTTTTTAAGAGTAGGTGTTTTTCCTGTTTTATCATGAAGTCGATAACATTTTGCGTAAAAAGCTACTTTAATGTGTAACGTTCGTGCCAGAACTGTGGACTCGAGTCATAAATCTATTGACAAAATCGATAAAAGTCCTGCAACTGGACTTCTTCCCACTTGTGGTTTTATTTCTCAAAAATAAAGACTTAACAGCCACCAATCTTTTAATTTCGACCAGCAGCTCCATAGGTCAATCGGTTGGTCCACGCACAATCCCAACCCCCCTTTGGTGGCCACAGTTTTTCTCCTAGGAGTCTGGAAGTTGGCGTGGAGTTTAAGGGGCCCTATTTTAACGATCTAAACGCATGGCAGGTGCATTTAGGGCGTGTCCAAATCCACTTTTGCTAGTCAAGTACTTGTACTTGACTTGACTTTGGGTCACATTGACCCTTTTTCAATTTTTGTTTTATATCAGAAAATATGGAAGGTAGAAATAAGCGCTGAAAGTTGAAAAATGTGCATAAAATTGCATAAATATCCCCCATATTCCATCGCATTTTTTAAGAAAACGTGCCGCATAAACAAGGATTTTTGCCCAATCGCAACAATCACAAATAAACTCTGCATTTTTCTGGAAGGACAACCCAGTCTCACTCAAAATCGTACGAATTACACGGGTTTACAATCGTGCAATGTGTACGCCAAAGTAAAATTTTGCGTACAGTAGATACGTGGAGCGCTCCAATTACAGTAAGGGAGACCGGTGCGTTTTATATGCACGCGGCTCGCGTAGCCACATTGTGTGTTATCGCGAGGACAGTGACAAACAAAAAAATAAATAAATAAATACCATGGTTGGGTTTAGGAAAAGAATGCAGGGAAAGGCTTTAGGGTAACACTTTACTTTAAGTTTTCTTCATAAGAGTGACATGACACTGTCATGAATACGTGACACTCACATGACACTGTCATGACACAGTCATGACACATGAACCCTAACCATAACCATAACTTGTCATGACAAAACCGAATGACACATACTAAAAAAGCGTTGTCATAAACGTCTATGACTTGTTTATAATGTTTTATGACACATTCAAGTAAAGTGTAACCGGCTTTAGTAGCACAAAAAAGTCACAAAAACACGCTAATAAACGGTTGGATTTAAGGAAGAAACATTGGGGAAGGCTTAACAAAAACAAACATAAGAAACTCACTAAAACACGGTGGCCCAGTGGTTAGTGCTGTGGCCTCACGGTTTCCCCCACCACTAAAAAATATGTTCCCCTCCCCCTCCCTAACTAGCTGATGTGTGGTGAGCGTTCTGGCGTCGTAAGGCGTTGTATGGCTGCCGTGCATCACCCAGGTGGGTGCTACACATTAGTGGTGTTAGAGAGCAGTCCCCACCCCCCAGGTGGGTGCTACACATTAGTGGTGTTAGAGAGCAGTCCCCACCCCCCCTCCCCCCAAATGCGCTTTGAGTGTCTATGATAAAGCGCTATATAAATATTCAGGACGTGAACCCCGATCTCCCACGTGAAAGTCCTGTGTTTTACCCATCTGCCACCCTAACCAACCTCCTTACGCGGTCCCGCGTCTCTTTATACTATGAATGGACCGGTCTCCATTAATGTAATTGGAGCGCTCCACGTATCTACTGTACGCACAATTTTACTTTGGCGTACGCATTGCACGTATTTTCAAAGTGTAAACCCGTGTTATTTGTACGCTTTTGAGTGAGAGTGGGCTCGTTTATCATCACATTATCTTTCTCCTCGTCCTTGTTTTCATCTCCATCCTTCTAACTATCTTTCATTTGCTTGTACTTTAATCGACTCCTTTCCTCTTGTGTTGTTTTTTATAATTTGTTGACATTCAAAGACACGGACATAACATTTACACAACTTGGTGCAGAAATATTACGAAAAACCAGAAAATTAGAACGGAGTGTCTATTTGCACCCCCGGTACGAATAGCCTCGGCCACACAGCTGAGCTATTTACACCCTGTGACGTAATGACAAAAACACGTTGATCGAGTAGCACCGAAATCATGGCGGACCTTCATCTTCCATGACCGCAGAAACTGGCATATTAGGGAAGTTTTGTCTCTAAATTTTATAGTATATTATAATAGAATTTCTAGCGGAAAATGGATACTACAGTGAGTTGCAAACTTTTGGATAATTTGCATGCAATTGCGCAAGTCAGGACCCGCGAACGCGAATTTTTTTGGAGTGGGATTGGTTATGGTTAGGGTAAAAATGTCAGGGTGATAATATTCCAAAAAGGTGTAATACATGAGTGGTATGGATAACTGTGTGTAAATATATGCCAAGGTACTGTAAATGCACAGGGGTGCAAATAGCATTCATTGATATTTGTACCAGACGGGGTATTAATAGAACACATTGCTGTGTGCACCGACGGGGTACAAATAGCATTCATTTCTAATTGCACCAGGGTACGAATAGCATTCATTTCTAATTGCACCAGGGTACGAATAGCATTCATTTCTAATTGCACCAGGGTACGAATAGCATTCATTTCTAATTGCAACAGGGTACGAATAGCATACACTGCTAATTGTACCAGGGGTGCAAATAGCCTCACCCAAATTAGAAACATGTCTTTTAACGTATCACGAGTTACAGACCAAAACCTATCGGGGACTAGTGTCATCACATTGTCTTTCTCCTCGTCCATGAATTGATTGTGTTGTTTAATTAGTATCGATGGTGCGTTGCTGTGTAGAGAGGAATCTGCCGACACTGTTTCTTGATTATAAAAGTTTATTTACATCAAAGGAATTCAGCATCAATTTACAAGCCCTGCAGAGCTCGGAGAGGACTGCTTCTCAGATTCTCAAAAGTCACTCTGGCTTTCTTTGTTTGAACATGGTATATATTCTATAACATATGTAACATAGATGGGGGAGGAAACAATACTTTGACCAATGGCTATACCAGCCAACTGGCTCTATCCTGTAGGGCCCCATTGATAACACTTTTCCAGATGTGTCTTCTGAAAGTAGGCTAAAGTTCATCACTTCTAGCTACATATAGATAGTTCAGATATGGCCTAAATACAAGTTATAGAATGATCACAATCAAGTAGGATGTTAATATACCTCAATTGTTTTTCATCTCCATCCTTCTAACAACCTTTCATTGACTTGTACTTTAATCGACTCCTTTCCTCTTATGTTGTTTTCGTCCCGTGCGACGCAGAGCTGGAGGAGGCCCATAAGAAGTGCCACCCGTGCTGGTACGTGTTCGCCCACCGGTACCTGGTGTGGGAGTGCTCCCCCTGCTGGCTGAGGGTGAAGCAGCTGGTGAAGATCATGGTGATGGACCCCTTCCTGGACCTGGCCATCACCGTCTGCATCGTCCTCAACACCCTCTTCATGGCCATGGAGCACTACCCCATGACGGACGAGTTCAACGGCATGCTGAGCATCGGAAACCTGGTAGGATGGAGGGATGGGTGGAGGGAGGTGAGGTATGGAGGGAGGGAGGGAGGGATGGGTGGGAGGGATGGAGGGAGGGAGGGAGGGATGGGTGGGTGGGTGGGTGGATGGATGAGTGGGTGGGTGGATGAGTGGGTGGATGAGTGGGTGGGTGGATGAAGGGAGGGAGGGAGGGAGAGAGAGAGAAAGAGAGAGAGAGGGAGGGATGGGTGGATGGAAGGGTGGAGGGAGGGAGGGGGAGAGAGAGAGAGAGAGGGAGGAAGGGGTGGGTGGAGGGAGGGGGAGGGAGAGAGAGAGAGAGAGGGAGGGGGTGGGTGGAGGGAGGGAGGGAGGGAGAGAGAGAAAGAGGGAGTGAGGGATGGGTGGAAGGATGAATGGCTGGGTCGATGGAGGGAGGGAGGGAGAGAGAAGGAGGGGTGGGTGGAGGGAGGGAAGGAGGGAGGGAGGGAGGGAGAGAGGGAGGGGTGGGTCGAGGGAGGGAGGGAGAGAGAGAGAGAGAGGGAGGGGAGGGAGGGAGGGATGGGTGGAGGGAGGGAGGGAGGGAGGGAGAGAGAGAGAGAGAGAGAGAGAGAGAGAGAGAGAGAGGGGAGGGGTGGGTGGAGGGATGGATGGATGGATTAATGAATGAATGAATGGATGGGTGAAGGCGACCCAGAGAATGGTGATAACATCTCAGACCTCAGAGGGTTAAAGTGAAATAATCACATTTCAAAACTGCCTATTTTGGCAACATTGCCCTTCCCCTAGTCTGGATCAACAGAAGTACATTTCCTGATGTCCCTCTCATCTCCTCCCTCTCTCTCTCTCTCTCTCTCTCTCTCTCTCTCTCTCTCTCTCTCTTTCTCCCTCTCTCTCTCTGTGTTGTCGTTCTCAAACCACGTTCTCTTTGGGAAACAACAACAACCTTCGAGCTAGCGAGCTACACGCTGAAAATGGAAAAGTTTTGAAGAAAATTTGTAAATTAGTTTCGTGCAACGAGGCAGGCCTGCTCGGTTCTTTCGAAGAATGATTGTAAAGATTTACAAAGAATACGTTTAGGGCGTTTCCTCTCTAACTGGGATGTTTTTGGGACAGACAAAGTACACACACAGAGATACTTAAATGAGGTTTAACCATGTATCCAGATCATTTAAAGAGCTCATGTTACTGTATTGTGTCTGTTTGTAATATTGTATGTGACGTTTTCTTCAAAACAAGCTCCTTCTTGAGACTATTTAGCAGAGCCACCATCGCTGCGTCCGGATCTTTTTTTTTTAATTGATTTATTTGAAACAGGGACAATGCACAGATAAACATTAAACTTGTTAAATAAGAGAATATGTCTTTGGGCCAGGTTACAGCAACAATTGCTAATTTCCACCTGTAGTCCCTGGGCAGTTATAACAAATAAAAAAAAAAAAATTTAAAAAACATTTACAATTTTAAATATAAATATGCACAAAACTATATATACAGTACAGGCCTAAGGTTTGGACACACCTTCTCATTCAATGCGTTTCCTTTTTATTTTCATGACTATTTACATTGTAGATTCTCACTGAAGGCATCAAAACTATGAATGAACACATATGGAATTATGTACTTAACAAAAAAGTGTGAAATAACTGAAAACATGTCTTATATTTTAGATTCTTCAAAGTAGCCACCCTTTGCTTTTTTATTAATAAGTGAAATAATTCCACTAATGAACCCTGACAAAGCACACCTGTGAAGGTAAAACCATTTCAGGTGACTACCTCATGAAGCTCATTGAGAGAACACCAAGGGTTTGCAGAGTTATCAAAAAAAGCAAAGGGTGGCTACTTTGAACAATCTAAAATATAAGACATGTTTTCAGTTATTTCACACTTTTTTGTTAAGTACATAATTCCACATGTGTTCATTCATAGTTTTGATTCCTTTAGTGAGAATCTACAATGTAAATAGTCATGAAAATAAAGAAACACATTGAATGAGAAGGTGTGTCCAAACTTTTGGCCTGTACTCTATATATAAATGACATGATGTGCATAGTAATTAAGAACAAACAGTTTAGTAAAAACAGGGAGCGCAATCAGCCCACTCACTCTCTCTATCTCCCCCCTCCCAGCACACACACTGAAAGAGTTCAGCAGCAGCTTTAGGCACATTAGAGTACATGCAACTCCAGATATTCATTCATACAAGGATGCGCACACACACACACACACACACACACACACATACACACATAAATACAATATCTTTATAGATTTGAGCAAACTTGTTTACTCAACAACCAACTCTTTGTTAGGCATGAGAAGGTGTGAGAATTTGTACATAAAATATGTTCCAAGGGAAGGGCATTCCTCTGCCTCATGGCAACACATGAGAAAGAGGAACTCCCAAATTGGGTTTTACATTGTGATGTATTCTATCCCAGAATGCATCTGAGGTGTAGCCAGACTTTACTCCACAGCGCTATGGAGATATGTCTGTCAATGCCAGACTATTTTACCCCCCCAATCACATATGTCTAAGAGCATGGATAGTGACATGCCAATTGGAAATAATATATGACATGTTTATGTAAGTCTGCAAATAAAAGGGAGATTAAAATCTAGCAGAACCAGTCCAGGGTTCAAAAGGTAACCGTAACAACTGCAGACTCGGGACAAACAGTTGTCAGTTAACATTAATTTTCAAATCAAGTCCTGGGCCTTGACTTGAAGCCCCACAGCACCCTGTTTTAATGCAGAAACAAAGACATTTCATCTGCACTACGCTGCCTTTCGTCCAAAAGATATATTCATGATTTATATTTCAACATGATGTTTACTTCAATCAGGAGAGACTTCTTCTCAGCAGATATGCAAATATTTATTGTAAATAAGCATAATATGACATACATGACATGTGCAAAGTCTTTGGGGATTAGACTCCGTCATTAAAATATTTAAATGGGTAGAGAAGCAGACATATTATTGTGTTAATATTTTGTGAAAGCACCAGTAGTCAACACTACAATATCGTTGCGGTATCGATATCGAGGTATTTGGTCAAAAATATCGTGATATTTGATTTTCTCCATATCGCCCAGACCTAGTTGTACATTTGCCTGAGAAGCCAGCTGATAGCAAGGAGAGAATACATTTAAAGCAGGATGTCATGCTGTGATTGGATCATGGATTTGTGGCCAATTCTGATTGGTTTACTGAAGAGTGAACACCACCACTTAACAGCTGAAAAGATTTAGCGAGAAATAGTGGTGATTGCAGTAATTAGAAGTCTTCCTGAAGGAATTTGCGCTGAGCTTCATTAGTTTGAGGGATATTTGGATTTCAAGTCCCCCGAATATAGAAACGTTTCTTTTAAGAGCCGAGTGTAGAGCAGTAACCTCCTCGCTACGAGCATGTTTGTGCAGTTAAAGGACAAAATGAACCTAGGGGTTAATAACACATTTGTACCAAGTAGGGTTGGGTATCGAAACCTACGCAACCAGTAGGAATCGGACCAGATTAGAACGCAAATTTCGGTTCCTTATTTCGGTTCCACTTAAAGTGTCGACTGAAATATTTTCCCTCTGTCGCTCCTTAACGGACGTAAAAATATCCCGCTTTCTCTGTAGTCTACCGTTAGCTAGCAACCGTAAATGAATGCTACTTTTAAAATGGCATATTTTACCCTCTGGGCTCACCAAAACAGACATAAAAGCATATTAACCGTTCACTGCACGTGATCGCAGTGCAAGTAGTAAACCTATTACCCTTGCTCTGCTAGTCTATCGCTAGCTAGCTTTTAGTGCATTTAAAATGCCTTATTATGTATTTAAGTAGTTTAAAACGTTAATATATTGTTAAATTTAAATAATTTTCAATTAAAAAAAACTATAAAAGATCCTTTCGTTGATGTAATTTTTCAGTTTTTCAAGAATCTGCTTAGGAATCGGAATCGTTTAAAAAGTGCCGGTTCGGCATCGGAAACATAAAAATCCAAATGGTGCCCAACCCTAGTACCGAGTCGGCCGTCCGCTGGGATATGTTTTTATGCTAATCTAACGTGACTGAGGCTGTGTCTCATTCTGTCAGTCCACTGCTAATGGTCAATGACCACTTCCTGCCGTAGTGCCCACTTTGGATGGTCAGTATCGTCCCAAAAGGAACGGTTACGTTAAAACACTTACCGGAAATGACGAGCGGTTGGCTCGGCTCGGCTCGCCGCCTCTCACAATCTTACGAAAATCTCTTAAACTGACCTTTGTTGATCTGAAATGAAGACAGATTCAGCAACTGCACGGCCTGTTTCTCTCTTGAAATGTTTTCAGAAACACGTTTCGGTAAACCATTTTAGTAAAATACGAGATCGTATTCTGAACGAGCCGCCCGTTAAGCTCTGTTGTGAAATCCGGGAGAAGCCAGACCCACGTGACGCGTTCGTCCAATCAGCTGCCGGTCCACGTCCCTGGTCCCTTCCCCCTTTCCATTTTTAGTGCCCGTTTAGCGCGCGTAGCTTCCATCGTTCCACACTTAACTTTTTGACCGTTTTTAGGGGGTCATCCTGGTACGTTCAATGCACTTCGACTTTTTGCGTTATCTATCAGTCCCTCCAGAAAATCGTGATTATGCGATTGCATAATTCAATGCATAATCAGTCAAATACACCGCACTTTTGCCGCATAAATTGTAGATTTCTGCGCAAAATATGCGGGGCTTGCATGATTCCATAATCCCCTGCATTTTCGTTGGAAAAAAGTCAGATAATATATCTTAGCAGAAAGTTGAAAAATGTGCATAAAATTGCATAAATATACCGCATATTCCATCGCATTTTTTAAGAAAACGAGCCGCAACAATCACAAAAAAATTCAGCATTTTTCTGGAAGGACTGGTCTACACGATATACTTAAAACTAAATGTTTGAAAGTGTACAAGTAGGCGGTTTGAGACACAACCTTGTAGCTTGAAACAAGCTACCGCAAACTGCTGATTAGCTTATAACGCTAGTCGTCGGGGCAGAGTGTAAAGTAAAAAGAAATCTCTATTTCCATACCACTAACAAGGCTCAAAATAGCACCACACTTCCACGGTAGCATAATGAGGGTCCCTACATGTTAACCGATCAATTGAGAACTTTGTAAGTGTACAGACAGTTTATTAAAAAGATAGTTTATAAAGATAGTACCGTTGACGTATACGAGCTGGCGCCTGCTCATATATGTCAATGGTACTGTCATCTACTCATGTGTTATTAACTCCTAGGTTCATTTTGCGCCGGATTTGTCCTTTAACAAACTTGAGGCGAGTTCAGGAGGGGGTTAGATTTTTGTGACGCAGAACGAGACAGTTTGGGAAAGGACCCTCAGACCTGTGAAAGTGCCTCAAACCCTTTTGTCCAATTTGTAAAACCTTGGGATTCAGAGAGGAAAAATACACACCGAGTTCATTGCTCTCCCGGAAAAAGGAAAGTGTGTGTGTGTGTGTGTGTGTGTTTTCTTGTTTAACTACATTTGTGGGGTCCAAAAACCAGGAATACACTATACTTGTGGGGTCCGGACAGCTTTGTGGGGCAAAAATGCTGGACCCCCACAAGTTTAAAGGGCTGTTTGAGGGTCAAGACTTGGTTTTAGGATTAGGGATAGAATTAGGTTATGGTTAGGGTGAGGGTAAGGGTTAAGGTTAGACATTTAGTTGTGATGGTTAAGGTTAGGGTAAGGGTTAAGGTTAGGCATTTAGTGCTGATGGTTAAGGTGAGGGTAAGGGTTAAGGTTAGGCATTTAGTGCTGATGGTTAAGGTGAGGGTAAGGGTTAAGGTTAGGCATTTAGTTGTGATGGTTAAGGTGAGGGTAAGGGTTAAGGTTAGACATTTAGTTGTGATGGTTAAGGTTAGGGTAAGGGTTAAGGTTAGACATTTAGTGCTGATGGTTAAGTTTAGGGTAAGGGGCTAGGGAATGCATTATGTTAATGACGGGTCCCACAAAGATAGTAAAACGCACTTAGGTGTGTGTGTGTGTGTGTGTGTGTGTGTGTGTGTGTGTGTGTGTGTGTGTGTGTGAAAAGCTAGGCAAGTTTCAGTATTCGAGCTGACAGAAACGGGTCGGGTGGCTTTACAACCACTGTGACTAACTCCAGTGTTTGACCCCCGCAGGTGTGCCGACGGTCTGACAGGATCTGATAGGTTGATGCAATATGGTAATTGGTTCACCTGAGGTGTGAAAGGCCCACAGCCAAAATCCCCATGTTGATCACACCTGCACACACACACACACACAGACACTTGTACCTGTCCAGCGATGTCAGGTTTCCTTAGCTCAGGCTGCCGGCAGCTCTTTGGGGCAGAGAATGGTAATACAGTTTTATAAGTAGAAACCGTGGCTGTGGGTTGGCCTTCAGCAGCGGTGTTCAATCACTGGGTCTCGGCCTAAAGGCGGGCCTCTGTGAGAGCGTTACCTGGATCAAGATTTAACCTTTCATGAATGCCTAGTTGATGCCCTAGTTTACAGTTTTGCAGCATAAAAACAACTTGAAGGAACAGTTAAAGTGCATATTATCCCGCCTTTGTCCTCCCTGGAAGAAGTCCAACAGCTGAAGGCCACCTCCACATGTACCAAAACTGTCTTTTTTTTTTTACCCCTCTTCTTCCCTGACATCGTATCAAGAATATTTTCATCCAAACGGATCCATTTGTTAATAACTCAACACGCTACTTCATATTCCAGACCTATAGGTGGGCGTTTTTTCTGCTACAGACCTTAAAGGTTAAAACGTACACATACCATTCAAAATTTGTAATAAGTGCTGAGGTTTAGAAGTGCTTTAAAGTGCCCATATAATTGAAATAAATCCCTTTTTCTGGTGATTTGGGGTGTTATTTTGTGTCTCTGGTGCTTCCACACGCATACAAACTTTGAAAAAGAACCATCCATGGTGTTCTGAGTGAGATCTGGTTTCTGAATGTGTCCTGCCTTCAGTCTCCTGGTGAGCTGGTCAAAATCTGCTCGGCTTTCTACGGCACTAGCCGAAACCAGGGCCCTAGGGGGTTAACCGAGCATGCTAGCGCAAGTCTCCCGGCTAATCCTGCCTTGTACTGGCCAAAGTTGGAGAAACAGCTAGCTAGCTCATGTGACCCTTACCTAGCTACTGAGCATGTGCGACTGACAACAAAGATTTTATAGAAGTTGAGAGGTCTCGCTCTAAAACAGAGAGCTCAACACACAGGGTGAAAAGATGAGCTGCAGCAATGTGCAGTACAACAAAAATATGGTGATTTAAAACAAAGATTAAACCATGTAAACCTATTCTGATACAACCTCTAAATACAATTATGAACCTGAAAATGAGCATAATATGGCCACTTTAAGAAGTAAAAAGTGCCACACAACCCATGTTAGCGTTAGGTTATGGCAGGAGTGTCAAACTCAATTCTACGAAGGGCCACGCTGGAAAACAAGGATCACATCCAGGGCCAGACATGTTTAGGTTATTCACGTGCTATTATTTCATCGTAAAGGTCAAGGATCTTTTATTGTATTATTGCACATCTCATATAATCTCCTCACTCACTGCTCGGTCGAAAGAAAGACCCCAAAAAGTCAGCAAAAAAAGTAACTAAAAAAAAAAAAAAAAAAAGACAAAAAAAGTTGAAAAAAGCAAAAAAAAACACAGGGGGAAAAAAACTTTGTAAAACGGGCCAAAAAAACATTGAAAAAAGTGGCAAAAAGGTCAGAAAAAACATTGAAAAAAGCTACAAAAACTGTGTGCCAAAGTCTAGTGTGAACCTAAATTGATTTGCGGGCCGGATCAAAATCTGCAAGGGGCCTGATTTGGCCCGCGGGCCTCGAGTTTGACACATGTTGGTTATGGGATGGGCGCTGCGAGAGGCACAGTTAGGGTTAGGTTGGTTTAGTTAATTTGTTTCACAAAATGTAAAAAAAAAAAACTAATTACATTGAAGAAATACAAAAATATATGTGAGGGTGGGGTAGATGTAAAAACCACAACCAAAGTGCATACACTAGAAATTAGAATCAAATAGATCTTTATTGTAAAATGTAGAATAGTTAAATATAACAATCAAAGTCAAAGTCAAGTTTATTTCATCCATAAAAACTGGAAATTACAGTGTTCATACAATACAATAAATACAATATAATACAATACATAAATACAATACTAAATGTATAAAAATGTACGTTTAAAGTGCTTGTTGTGCTGTCTGATGGTCTGTGCTATAAATCAAGATAAATAAACACAATGAGGTGTATATACTGTATGCATACTGGTAATGCATTTCCAGTTTTTGGGGGTTTATTGCACACAAGTCTTTGTAGAGGAAGGAGGTGGAGAGGAGAGGAGGGTTTGTTCTTCTGACTGCCTGGGGGGCAAAAAGCTATTTTTCAGTCTGTTGGTTTCTGGATCTGAATGTCCTGTTTCTCTTTCCTGAGGGCATGGGGGGGGGGTGTGGGGGGGGCAGGTGATGTCCAGGGTAAGTGGGGTCTTTTATGATACAGCTGGCTTTCTTTTGGAGTCGGCCAGTGGGACACAACATGACACGCTGTGCTGCACTAATGTAGACGTACAAAATCGAAAACGTAGTTCAATTCAATTCAGTTTTATTTATAGTATCAAATCATAACAAGAGTTATCTCGAGACACATTGCATTACATTTATCCAAAGCGACTTACAATTCTTACATATCAGAAGTCACACACCTCTTTTTTATCAATTTGGGAAAAATTCCACTAATGAACCCTGACAAAGCACACCTGTGAAGGTAAAACCATTTCAGGTGACTACCTCATGAAGCTCATTGAGAGAACACCAAGGGTTTGCAGAGTTATCAAAAAAGCAAAGGGTGGCTACTTTGAAGATTATTTCATATTATTATTTGAAGTTATTTCACACTTTTTTGTTAAGTACATAATTCCATATGTGTTCATTCATAGTTTTGATGCCTTCAGTGAGAATCTACAATGTAAATAGTCATGAAAATAAAAGAAACACATTGAATGAGAAGGTGTGTCCAAACTTTTGGCCTGTACTGTATATACATCTATATATATAAAACCTAGAGACTTTCATTACATTACATCTCATTTAGCTGATGCTTTTATCCAAAGCAACTTCCAACTGCTATATATATATCAGAGGTCACACGCCTCTGGAGCAACTAGGGGTTAAGTGTCTTGCTCAGGGACACATTGGTTGATGTATCGCAGAGGGAATCAAACCCAGGTCTACCACACCAAAGGCATGTGTCATATCCACTGCGCCATCACCACACTTTACAGATAGAGTAGGTCTAGACTAGCCTTGTGAGAGCGTCCTGATCTGGCGAGCTCCAGTTCTCCTCTCCCAGATCAGTCTGGCATCTTGAGGTAGAGATAATTTGGAGCCGTTCGCCAAACGACCGACCAATCAGCGTTGGTTTTGAGGCGGGTTTGGGTGGTGATAGACAGATGGTTTATCCAATCAGCTAACCAGGATTTTCAGACAGCGGTAGCCCTAATTCTGTTAGCTGCTCACTAATGCTTTTTCCTCTTGGATCCTTCTTTTGGAATATGGACCAGGAACCTGAAATGGGGCCTTTTTTATTCCTAAATTCTCGTTACACAAACGGCAATTATCCTTTACCGACATGTTGCTAGCTTGCTGAGCTAACGAGCTATGCTTTGCCTGCAGCAGCAGCAGAGGCGGGCTTGTGGTTGTAGCTTCATAAACTTCGTGGGTCTGATTGGTTGATTTGGCCCTGTCTATCACCAACATAGGTGGTGATAGACAGATGGTTTATCCAATCAGCTAACCAGTATTTTCGCCCCTTCCCAAAAGTTCTCCAACGGAAAGTTCCCAGATGGATGTGCCGAGCTAATGCGAAGCGATCCATCTGGCGGAGTCAGGTTAGGTCTAGACCACACTCTATAATTTACAAAGCCCCCCAACAATTCTAATAATTCCCCCAAAAGCAAGCATTTAGTGGGACAGTGGAGAAAAAACTCCCTTTTAGGGAGAAACCTGGGACAGACCCAGGCTCTTGGTAGGTGGTTTCTGATGGTGACGGTTGGGGCTGTGATGAACAGTGGCGATAATAGTCAAATTAATGATGGATCAGTGACTTCAAATGGTAGTCGTAGTAGTTCATGTCGTATCAGTTACAGTTACAGGATGACATTTGAAGCTATGTGAGCATCAGCACACTTAAAAGTTTACAAATGTAATATTGAGGTAAATGTTTTTGACTATGTTGTATATATTTTAGGCTGTGATGGTTTTTTGATTAGTTTTTTATCTAAACATCTGATTAGTGTAATCTTGCATGTATTTCTTATTACTATTGACAGTTATTTGTAATATGTTTTTAATATTGTGTGTGCACCTGCCCGGGGACTGCAGATGGAAACTAGCATTAGCTATCTCTGGTACAAAACATCTTTTCGCAAGATTAATGTATTTTGTACATTGTCCCTGACAAATAAACTAATCAAATAAAAACATAAAATAAGTGTTATTACAATTCTCCACTGGGTGCGATCCGGCTGCTCCGCTGTTATAGCCGAGACACACCAGCCGGTCGAGATGATCAGTCGAGATGATCAGTCGGGTCCCCGAGGTCCAAAAAAACTGCCCCTGGACACACTGAGGAGACACCGACTTGAGAAACGTTAATACGTCTCCATAGCAGCGGGTGGAGCTACTCTGTGTTGTTGCCCAAGAAATGAAAGCGATTAGACGAACGCGTCACATGGGGTTTGCCAGACTGTCAAGGCGGCTCGTTCAGAATACGATATCTCATATTGGACTAAAATAGTTCACCGAAAAAACGTGTTTCAGATTTGAAGAGAGAAATAGGCCGTGTTTGTGTGTGTGTCTGTGTGTGTGTGTTTGTGTGTGTGTGTGTGTGTGTGTGTCTGTGTATTTGTAGCCGTATACTTCTGTGGCGTAAATAGTCCAAACTTCTCGGTTCACTTTGGAGCAGTTCAGGTCTCAGATATAGTGGCTGAGTCACGTCAAAGGGCTCCGATTGCTGAGTTCTTTATGGGATAATTCCTCTAATCCTCACATGTGTTTACATAGCATTTAGCTGGCCTTTCTGATTGTGTGTGTGTGTGTGTGTGTGTGTGTGTGTGTGTGTGTTTGTGCGTGGGCTTGTTTAACTATATTCGTGGGGTCCAAAAACCGGGAGTCCACTATACTTGTGTGGTCCCAACAACTTTGTGGGGCCAAAATGCTGGACCCCGCAAGTTTAAAGGGCTGTTTGAGGGTTAAGACTTGGTTGTAGGATTAGGGATAGAGGAGATCCCACCTATCTACAGCTAGGGGAGACCCCACCTATCTACAGCTAGAGGAGACCCCACCTATCTACAGCTAGAGGAGACCCCACCTATCTACAGCTAGGGGAGACCCCACCTATCTACAGCTAGGGGAGACCCCACCTATCTACAGCTAGGGGAGACCCCACCTATCTACAGCTAGGAGAGACCCCACCTATCTACAGCTAGAGGAGACCCCACCTATCTACAGCTAGAGGAGACCCCACCTATCTACAGCTAGGGGAGACCCCACCTATCTACAGCTAGAGGAGACCCCACCTATCTACAGCTAGAGGAGACCCCACCTATCTACAGCTAGAGGAGACCCCACCTATCTACAGCTAGAGGAGACCCCACCTATCTACAACTAGAGGAGACCCCACCTATCTACAGCTAGAGGAGACCCCACCTATCTACAGCTAGAGGAGACCCCACCTATCTACAGCTAGAGGAGACCCCACCTATCTACAGCTAGAGGAGACCCCACCTATCTACAGCTAGAGGAGACCCCACCTATCTACAGCTAGAGGAGACCCCACCTATCTACAGCTAGAGGAGACCCCACCTATCTACAGCTAGAGGAGACCCCACCTATCTACAGCTAGAGGAGACCCCACCTATCTACAGCTAGAGGAGACCCCACCTATCTACAGCTAAAGGAGACCCCACCTATCTACAGCTAGGGAAGACCCCACCTATCTACAGCTAGAGGAGAGCCCACCTATCTCCAGCTAGAGGAGAGCCCACCTATCTACAGCTAGAGGAGACCCCACCTATCTACAGCTAGGGGTGACCCCACCTATCTACAGCTAGAGGAGACCCCACCTATCTACAGCTAGAGGAGACCGTGATAAGCCCTATTTCAACAAACGGTGGCGTATCCCTTTAAGGTTAGGCATTTAGTTGTGATGGTTAAGGTTAGGGTAAGGGGCTAGGGAATGCATTATGTCATTGACAGCTCCCCACAAAGATAGTGAAGTGTGTGTGTATATATGTGTGTGTGTGTGTGTGTGTGTGTGTGTGTGTGTGTGTGTGTAAAGGATCATTACCGCGTTGACAAGTCAATGTCGACTAATGCTCCCAGTGTTTGTTGTTGTTTTGGCGTGTGCTCTTTAGCTTTTGCTCTGCCGGGCACCACATGTCGATATAGTCCATGTGTGTAAAGATCTACAGCGCACATAGCATTTAGTGGAGGCTTTTATCCATAGAGCCGCTCTGTGCATTAAGAGCACATCCTCTCCTCGGTGTACTTAACCTTTAATGTCTCTGACAGTGGGAGCCAGGGGGTGTGACGGTACACAAACAAGTGCTCGCACATCGGCGTTGTTGAAACAGGCTCCAGGACGGAGAAGAATATATCCAGAGCCTTCAGCATCTCTGGGGACAATCTCTCCCACATTTGGCGACTTGTCAACGTGGAGCTCTGTAACTATCCAGGTGTCTTCCTCCTGAAAGATAAGGCTTCTGTCCATGGGCTCTCCCCGAAAAAAGGCATTCGGCTTCAGGCAACGTGGCACCATGACTTTGCGTAAACATACACGCCCACTTTCTTAAAGGTATTGTGGAGGATTTTCCCGAATTTTAGAAAAGAACCGCCCTCTGTACTTTTTGAAAAAATGCACATGTCGCAACCCTCTGCCTGCTCCCGAGAGGGAACGCCTATTAAACGTGTGCACGAGAGTGCACTGTTTACAAGTTGCTGTCGGCATGGCTCATACAAGCCTACTTTCCAAAAGAAGATTTGCACTTTTTCCCAAATTGAGATGTTTACCGTGTGTGCGCGGTGCGTGACTTGTGCCAGGGCTAGCATCGCTAATCATAGCTTACATCAACTTTTACTAGCAGTGATTTTAAATGGATTTCTCCAAATAGCCAAACTTTACCTGTGGAGTAGAAACTTCACGACTGAGGCATCAGTGGGAAGCCCAACCTGTGCTTTTAGCGCACGCCAGCGTGTGAAATATTCTCCCAAAAGCTTCAATGCTTCAATGAATGGCTGAAACCGTAGCTCAAGCTCACCACACATATACACCTGAAAGCTAGGGACGTAAACATATCACCAGAATGATTGACAACCAGGAGGACCAATAGTCTTGATGATCCACCCGGAAAAAGAAAATCCTCCACTATACCTTTAAGCCAAATGGCGTGTTATCTGTGCGTATTTTGAGCTTTCCACGTGTATATCTACGCTGTATGCAGCAGATGTAAACATACA
>CM046808.1:26275547-26283047 GCA_025617405.1 Perca schrenkii | reverse complement strand
TTCTCAATGGCAAAACACTGCTACAACACACACTAATTCACCCTAATAAACTAAATAAATTGTATAGAACTACTTACATGTCCCTGTTCTGCAGGTATTCCTAATCCTGCCTTGTACTGACTGCAGTTGGAGAAACAGCTAGCTAGCTCATGTAATCCTTACCTAGCTACTGAGCATGTGCGACTGACATCAAAGATGTTACAGAAGTTGACAGGTCTCACTCTGTAGCTAAAACAGAGAGCTCAACACAGGGTGAAAAGAGGAGCTGCAGCAATGGGTAGTACAATAAAAATATAGTGTTTTTTGAAAATTAAACCATGTAAACCTATACAGGTACAATCTCAAATTACAATTATTTACCTGAAAATGAGCATAATATGGCCACTTTAAAAGGTGACCTTTCATTCTGAAATGTCTCTTCCGGTGTGTCTTTCTGCTTCCAGCTTCGTGTGTTCAAGCTGGCTCGCTCGTGGCCGACCCTCAACACCCTGATCAAGATCATCGGGAACTCCATGGGCGCTCTGGGAAACCTGACGCTCGTCCTCGCCATCATCGTCTTCATCTTCGCCGTGGTCGGCATGCAGCTGTTTGGTAAAAACTACCAGGTAACTCTCACCGAGACACTTACGGGCTTGGATCTGAACATGTGGGTTTGTGCAGCGCTGGAAGAAGTATTCAGACCCTTTTACTTCAGTAAAAGTACTAATACCACACTTTAAAGGTCCCATGACATGGTGCTTTTTGGATGCTTCTATATAGACCTTAGTGGTCCCCTAATACTGTATCTGAAGTCTCTTTTATATAGACCTTAGTGGTCCTCTAATACTGTATCTGAAGTCTCTTTTATATAGACCTTAGTGGTCCCCTAATACTGTATCTGAAGTCTCTTTTATATAGACCTTAGTGGTCCCCTAATACTGTATCTGAAGTCTCTTTTATATAGACCTTAGTGGTCCCCTAATACTGTATCTGAAGTCTCTTTTATATAGACCTTAGTGGTCCTCTAATACTGTATCTGAAGTCTCTTTTATATAGACCTTAGTGGTCCCCTAATACTGTATCTGAAGTCTCTTTTATATAGACCTTAGTGGTCCTCTAATACTGTATCTGAAGTCTCTTTTACATAGACCTTAGTGGTCCTCTAATACTGTATCTGAAGTCTCTTTTATATAGGCCTTAGTGGTCCTCTAATACTGTATCTGAAGTCTCTTTTATATAGACCTTAGTGGTCCTCTAATACTGTATCTGAAGTCTCTTTTACATAGACCTTACTTAGTTACATTTTGTGAAAGTATCTCTGGTTCCTCCCGACAGGACTGTGTGTGTAAGATCTCAAAGGACTGCACTCTTCCTCGCTGGCACATGAAGGACTTCTTCCACTCGTTCCTCATCGTGTTTCGAGTGCTGTGCGGCGAGTGGATCGAGACCATGTGGGACTGCATGGAGGTGGCGGGTCAGCCGCTCTGCATCCTGGTCTTCATGCTGGTCATGGTCATCGGGAACCTGGTGGTGAGTGACCTTTGACCCGTGTAAGGGCTCATTAACGATACGAATGTGCTTCAAACATGGGAGAGGTTCTCAAAACTTGTTACAATAATTAATATTCCTCGTGTCTGTTTAAACCTCTGAGGACAGAAAACACATACACACTCACTGAATACACACAGAAAACACACACACACACACACTCACAGAAAAGACACACACTCACTGAAAACACACTCACAGAAAACATACACATACACACACACTAACACTCACATAAAACACACACACACTCACAGAAACAACACTCAGAAAACACACTTACACACTCACAGAAAACACACACTCAGAAAACACACACACCCACACACAAAAAAACACACACACATACTTACAGAAAGCACACACACACTTACATAAAACACACACACTCAGAAAACACACACACTTACTCACAGAAAACACACACACTCACTTACAGAAAACACACACACACACTCACAGAAAACACACTCAGAAAACACACTTACACACACATACTCACTGACAGAAAACGCACACACACACACACACACTTACAGAAAACACACACACACTTACATAAAACACACACACTCACACTCAGAAAACACACACACACTCACAGAAAACACACTCAGAAAACACACTTACACACACACAGAAAACGCACACACACACACAGTCACTTACAGAAAACACACACACACTTACAGAAAACACACACACACACTCACAGAGAACACACACAGAAAAATCACACACCTTGGAGCATTGCTGTTATGATGGAGGATGTGCACAGTAATATTTTTATTAGTAATCTTCTGCATGTGTGTGTGCTGCTGTGCGTCCCTGTGTGTGTGTGTGTGTGTGTGTGTGTGTGTGTGTGTGTGCGCTGCTGTGCGTCCCTGTGTGTGTAACAAGCATAGTGTGTGTCCCTGTGTGTGTAACAAGCATAGTGTGCGCGCGCTGTGCAAGAGCCTAGGAGCATTTTACTAATGCTCTGTTAAAATAACAATGAAATGCTGCGTTATTGACTTTAGACCAGGTTTTTGTTGGTCAATGGTGCCATCACTTCCCGCTGCCTCAAGATAGCAGCACGCCCAGAATGCACCTGAACACACCTCCCTGTAAGACCAGCAGGCCCAGAATGCACCTGAACACACCTCCCTGTAAGACCAGCACGCCCAGAATGCACCTGAACACACCTCCCTGTAAGACCAGCACGCCCAGAATGCACCTGAACACACCTCCCTGTAAGACCAGCACGCCCAGAATGCACCTGAACACACCTCCCTGTAAGACGGGCACACCCAAAATGCACCTGAACACACTTCTCTGTAAGACCAGCACGCCCAGAATGCACCTGAACACACCTCCCTGTAAGACCAGCACGCCCCAGAATGCACCTGAACACACCTCCCTGTAAAACCAGCACGCCCAGAATGAGATATTTTGAATTACAGCTACCCCCGTTTTGGTTTGTGTTGCTGTGGGTCATTTACAAAGGATGTTAATGCTTTTGTTAGAAAGCTATGTGTGTGTGTGTGTGTGTGTGTGTGTGTGTATGTATATGTGTGTGTGTGTGTGTGTGTGTGTGTGTGTGTGTGTGTGTGTGTGTGTGTGTGCTGACCATCAGATAAGGGTACTTTCTCTTCTCCAGTTACCGCCTCCTGTCTGCTCTGAATCCCTCTGATTAGGACGGACACACACACACACACACACGCACACACACACACACACACACACACACACACACACACACACACACACATACATACACAGGACTGATTGGTGTGCTTAGAGGTGAAGAAATGTGACGTGTTCATGCTGCTCAGGGGGTACATTTTATAGTAAGGTGGGTAAAATGAGCTGTGTGTGTGTGTGTGTGTGTGTGTGTGTGTGTGTGTGTGTGTGTGTGTGTGTGTGTGTGTGTGTGTGTGTGTGTCTGTGTGTCTGTGTGTCTGTGTGTGTGTGGGGGGGCTGTACAGTGTAAGGTGAGATGACCGATGGTAATCAGAAGAAAGGAAATCTTTCCTCTCCTCTTTTCTCCGGCAAGATGAGTGCTCTTGTGTGTGTGTGTGTGTGTGTGTGTGTGTGTGTGTGTGTGTGTGTGTGTGTGTGTGTGTGTGTGTGTGTGTGTGTGTGTGTGTGTGTGTGTGTGTGTGTGTGTGTGTGTGTGTGTGTGTGTGTGTGAGTGAGTGATTAGGCTTGTTCAACATGGAGAAAACACCAGCGAGCCGCTCATGTTTCCAGTTACATGAGAGTTTAGCCGACAATAAATGAGCATCACATGCTGCGACGAAAAGCTAAGTTTAGGCCCAAAGAATGACCAGTTAAGTTTCGGAAAAAGATGGTGGTTTAGGATTAAAACACAGTGAAAGTCTTTTATTTTCCCTGGGAATTGAACTTTGCTATCATGGTTGCTTCGTATTATTACGCAAACATCCCTCCACAGCACTCTCATACAGCAGCAGTCAATGTGGTGCTGACAGCAAAATATACAGTGCTCAGAATAAGTGAATACACCGTGGCTAAAGTTGACTAAAAAGAGGAAGTAAAAAAAAATCATCTTTCGGAAATTGATCTTAATGCCTTAATTAAAAAAAATGAGGAAAAATCCAACCTTTAAAGACACCAATTTTCTTTGTGAATGAATAATTTATCGTAAATAAATAAATGTTCTTCCTTAAAATACAGGTGGCATAAGTCAGTCCACCCTTATGTTAAATTCCCATAGAGGCAGGCAGATGTTTATTTTTAAAGGCCAGTTATTTCATGGATCCAGGATACTATGCATCCTGATAAAGTTCCCTTGGCCTTTGGAATTAAAAGTGCTCATATTATGCTTTTTGGCTTTTTTCCCCTTTCCTTTATTGTGTTATATATATATATATATATATATATATATATATATATTTTGTGCATGTTATATATATATATATAATAGGTTTAGAAAGTGAAAAAGGACTAAGTCCCACCCAAAGGGACTTACCATCTCCAACAGAAAACACTGTTCACCGACAAACAGTTCTATTGTAGTCCAGCTTTTACTTCACCCTCATACTCTGCTTCTGACTGGCTAGTAGTCCTTACCTAGCTACTGTCAGGACACACCCTCATACTCTGCTTCTGACTGGCTAGTAGTCCTTACCTAGGTACTGTCACGGGACACCCTCATACTCTTCTTCTGACTGGCTAGTAGTCCTTACCTAGGTACTGTCAGGGCACGCCCTCATACTCTGCTTCTGACTGGCTAGTAGTCCTTACCTAGGTACTGTCAGGACACACCCTCATACTCTGCTTCTGACTGGCTAGTAGTCCTTACCTAGGTACTGTCACGGGACACCCTCATACTCTGCTTCTGACTGGCTAGTAGTCCTTACCTAGCTACTGTCAGGGCACGCCCTCATACTCTGCTTCTGACTGGCTAGTAGTCCTTACCTAGGTACTCAAACTCTACTCGTCCTTACCTAGGTACTGTCAGGGCCCTCATACTCTGCTTCTGACTGGCTAGTAGTCCTTACCTAGGTACTATCAGTGCACTACTAGCCAGGCGTACTGTCAGGGCACGCCCTCATACTCTGCTTCTGACTGGCTAGTAGTCCTTACCTAGGTACTGTCAGGGCACGCCCTCATACTCTGCTTCTGACTGGCTAGTAGTCCTTACCTAGGTACTGTCAGGGCCCTCATACTCTGCTTCTGACTGGCTAGTAGTCCTTACCTAGGTACTGTCAGGGCACGCCCTCATACTCTGCTTCTGACTGGCTAGTAGTCCTTACCTAGGTACTGTCAGGGCCCTCATACTCTGCTTCTGACTGGCTAGTAGTCCTTACCTAGGTACTGTCAGGGCACGCCCTCATACTCTGCTTCTGACTGGCTAGTAGTCCTTACCTAGGTACTGTCAGGGCCCTCATACTCTGCTTCTGACTGGCTAGTAGTCCTTACCTAGGTACTATCAGGGCACGCCCTCATACTCTGCTTCTGACTGGCTAGTAGTCCTTACCTAGGTACTGTCAGGGCACGCCCTCATACTCTGCTTCTGACTGGCTAGTAGTCCTTACCTAGGTACTGTCAGGGCCCTCATACTCTGCTTCTGACTGGCTAGTAGTCCTTATCTAGGTACTATCAGGGCACGCCCTCATACTCTGCTTCTGACTGGCTAGTAGTCCTTACCTAGGTACTGTCAGGACACGCCCTCATACTCTGCTTCTGACTGGCTAGTAGTCCTTACCTAGGTACTGTCAGGGCACGCCCTCATACTCTGCTTCTGACTGGCTAGTAGTCCTTACCTAGGTACTGTCAGGGCACGCCCTCATACTCTGCTTCTGACTGGCTAGTAGTCCTTACCTAGGTACTGTCAGGGCACGCCCTCATACTCTGCTTCTGACTGGCTAGTAGTCCTTACCTAGGTACTGTCAGGACACGCCCTCATACTCTGCTTCTGACTGGCTAGTAGTCCTTACCTAGGTACTGTCAGGGACACGCCCTCATACTCTGCTTCTGACTGGCTAACTAAAATAAAACCAAGGAAGAACATTATTTACGATACATTATTCATTCACAAAGAAAATTGGTGTCCCTAAAGTTTGGATTTTTCCTCATTTTTTTTAATTAAGGCATTAAGATCAATTTCCAAAAGATGTTTTTTTTTTTTTTTATTCCTCTTTTTAGTCAACTTTAGTATGGGTGTATTCACTTATGCTTAGCAATGTATATGCACGAATGGTTCATGGGTTCATTTAAATATGCTGCTGGAGAAAAAGTCAGGACATCAACAAACTTACATAATGTTTTTATACATTATATCAGGAATATTTAAACTGAGTTTTGTGGAAAACTGCCCAGCAGTAATTTGATAGCTGGACTTTAAGACAGACAGACATCACAACATGTCAACATGACTGTTCTGTCTAGGATTTTTTGTTGTGTATGTGGTGTTTATGTTCTGCAGAGCAGGAACCTGCTGAAAATCAGTTTTACTGATTAAATAATAAAGAAAAGAAAGAAAAGAATGAAGAATCATCAGTTCTCCCCAACCAAAGGCTGCCAGTGGGCTACATGAACTCTATTTTCAGCGTGGGCAATTTTTTGGGCCACACTGAAATGACATTGATATCACCTAGGGTTGAAAGCGGTCTGTACATTCCTAAGGGAAGTTAAAGGTGCCCTGCCATACAAAAAAACTTTTTTTCCTTGCATTTTCTTGAAATCTGTACGGTCCATATGTGTGTGTGTGTGTGTTATGTGGTGAATGTGAAAATGAGCTGCTGCCTCCTCTGTCAGCTCTAGAAACTGAACAGAAATAAGCAGAGAAATCAGACCAATCACAAAAGCTCTCAGTCTGACATCATACTTAGGGCTGGGCGATATGGACCAAAAGTCATATCCCGATATATTTTGGCTGAATATCGATATACGATATATATCCCGATATTTTTTTCCGCAAAGTGAGAGCAAATGTTCAGTCAAAGTCTAAGCCAAATATGACATGTCACATGTAGTTTCATAGAAACCAGCTATTTCAGTGAACAGTTGCAAAATCAAATGAATAAATAATCTTCACCCTGTTCATGATTAAATGCTCAGCTGTTCAAATAACAATATAATGTAAACATAAATACTGTATAACAACAGTAGTACCTTTTTTTTTTAAATCAAAGCTCCATAAGGTGCACATTTAAATAAAAAAAACAAATCTTAAATAAAAATAGCCTATAAAATAAAAGAGGCCAATTTCAGGCCAAGTTCAGAAAATCACATCACTTCACTGTAATGTATCCTTTGAAACCAGGAAAAGACCCTTATGTCATATCACGATATAACGATATCCAAAATCTAAGACGATATTTAGTCTCATATCACGATATCGATATAATATCGATATATCGCCCAGAACTAATCATACTGCCTGAGCTCATTACTATTCATGAGCTCGCCCAGTTGGGCTTGGTAAAGGATGCTGACAGCCAGGCTCTCATTGGCTAGCTGTTAGCC
>CM046808.1:26255547-26270547 GCA_025617405.1 Perca schrenkii | reverse complement strand
AAGAGACTTCAGATACAGTGTTAGGGGACCACTAAGGTCTATATAAAAGAGACTTCAGATACAGTGTTAGGGGACCACTAAGGTCTATATAAAAGAGACTTCAGATACAGTATTAGGGGACCACTAAGGTCTATATAAAAGAGACTTCAGATACAGTTTTGGAGACCACTAAGGTCTATATAAAAGAGACTTCAGATACAGTATTAGGGGACCACTAAGGTCTATATAAAAGAGACTTCAGATACAGTATTAGGGGACCACTAAGGTCTATATAAAAAGAGACTTCAGATACAGTATTAGGGGACCACTAAGGTCTATATAAAAGAGACTTCAGATACAGTATTAGGGGACCACTAAGGTCTATATAAAAGAGACTTCAGATACAGTATTAGGGGACCACTAAGGTCTATATAAAAGAGACTTCAGATACAGTATTAGGGGACCACTAAGGTCTATATAAAGAGACTTCAGATACAGTATTAGGGGACCACTAAGGTCTATATAAAAGAGACTTCAGATACAGTATTAGGGGACCACTAAGGTCTATATAAAAGAGACTTCAGATACAGTATTAGGGGACCACTAAGGTCTATATAAAAGAGACTTCAGATACAGTATCAGAGGACCACTAAGGTCTATATAAAAGAGACTTCAGATACAGTATTAGGGGACCACTAATGTGTATATAAAAACATTCAAAAAGCACCATGTCATGGGACCTGTAAATTTATAAACATGGTGTTTATAACCGATGTTTGCCATCGTGCTTTGTGTCCGTAAACTTTCGGTCGTATTTTTCTAGTTTTGTATTTGTAATATTTGCTCGTTTTTACACTTAAACAGGATATAAAACCTCACAGGAGCTAAATCGAATTGATAACACAGACACCGCCTTTGTTTCTCATCTTCTCCTCTGCTCTGTCCTTCTGTCTCTCTCTCTCTCCCTCTCTTTTTCCTTCTCTCTCCCTCCTGGTGGATTAGTGATTCTCTCTGGTTCTTCTCTCACGTTGTAAGACTTTTTTTTTTCCCAGGGGGCTTTGCTCACGGTGGTTTCTTGTGGCGAGGAGAAGCACCCAAAACAGATCGTGTTACTGCTCATTCATCACCAGCGCTACCACCCCCCCCTCCCTCCCTCCCTCGGCTCTGTGGATGCTGTAGTTCTTCAGGCGTGCGTGCATGCGAGCGAGATGCTGTTTCCAGGGCAGCAGCTGTTTCCCGGACTACCTGTTCAACTTTACTCTAATTCAGAGCTGTGAATGTTTCCGTGTGGATGAAGTATACTCTGTACTGTTTGTTTACTTCATTTGGTACCTCTTATTTTTTCTCTACTTCATTCGCGGTACTCTACTTTACTGTTTTTACTTCGCTTGAAGGTCATTGGCTGCAACAGAGACGAAATCCATCCGTCTCTTTAGATGCTAAATGCTCTCTCAGGCCTCTTACACACTGCCTGCGTGGCGTGTGCATGTCTGTGTCAGCTGTGTGGATTTTTCTATGTTTTTACACACCGGAAAGATGTCTGACTGCTGCTGCTGCTGCTAGCCTTGTCTGGACACATGGATGTTTCCCATTGATAAAATGAAATAACATGTTAAACATAAATATATACTGATCTGATTACAGCAAAGACAACGTCGGCAGTATTGACGGCAAAATAGGTTACAGAATATTTCGTTGCAATGTTAGAAAATCTATTTTATTTTTTTAAATACATATATATATATATATATATATAAGCTGATCCCCCTCCCCCATATATAGACAATTGAAAACACAGTATATTTGCATACATCCCAAATAGGCTGCTATTTTTGTAGATGCACAAACAGAAGCCAACTCATAAAATAAATAAATAAATCAACAAAAATCATAATATGTTATAAATATATATATATATATATATATATATATATATATATATATATATATATATATATATATATACACAGTACAGGCCTAAAGTTTGGACACAACTTCTCATTCAATGTGTTTCCTTTTTATTTTCATGAATATTTACATTGTAGTTTCTCACTGAATGCATCAAAACTATGAATGAACACATATGGAATTATGTACTTAACAAAAAAGTGTGAAATAACTGAAAACATGTCTTATATTTTAGATTCTTCAAAGTAGCCACCCTTTGCTTTTTTTGATAACTCTGCAAACCCTTGGTGTTCTCTCAATGAGCTTCATGAGGTAGTCACCTGAAATGGTTTTACCTTCACAGGTGTGCTTTGTCAGGGTTCATTAGTGGAATTATTTCCCTTATTAATAAAAAAGCAAAGGGTGGCTACTTTGATTAAACTGGATAGCTTTGGGGTTTTGGACTATACAAGACATTTAAAGACATATGCATGCACTTTGAGAAACTGGGATGGATTTTTTCCCCTATTTTCTAATATTTTAAACCCCCGAAACGATGAATTGAATAATCAGGAAAATAATCAGCAGGTTAAACTATAGTGGACGTACACTCTTATAATCAGAAGCCATCCTAAGACGTAGAAAAATAATGAATAAGATTTGTTTTTATTGCACTTTATGAAGAGAAACTGACAGTCCCTCACAGACAGCGAAAGACGTGATCAAATCAAAATTAAAAACGGTGACAGCGAGAAAAAATATGACATGTGATCGTGGCTCAGCTGTGCTCGGCCTTCCTCGTTTCACAGAGAGCGTGCGTGTGCGTGCGTGCGTGTGTGTGTGTGTGTGTGTGTGTGTGTGTGTGTGTGTGTGTGTGTGTGTGTGTGTGTGTGTGTGGAGCTGCTGGCAGGGTGGAGGGTTGGCCCACTTCCCCGAGCTAATTGGTACGATCTGCTTAATGATTTAAACGAGGTAAATTTGGGGGGGATCAGGTGGTCCGCTGCTCCGGAAACTGAGACACAGACACACACACACACACGCACACACACACACAGATGGCTCTTACTGTCATCAAATATAAATACATCCGCTACTGATGCATTGACAAACACACACACACACACACACTTTCTCTCTCAAACTCTGGCTACGTCTCAGGTCCTTAAATTGCATCCATGTTTACCTCCTTTCCTCGCGCCTTATAGTCTGTCTTGCCGAGTAAAACACGCAAGGAGAGAGGAGACAAGGAGACAAGGAAATGTAATTTTAAGATTGGATGAGACGTCCTTTTCCTCTGAAGCGTCACGTGAATTTGTCAGCTGTTTGGGGCGGAGTTAGCAACATCTTTCAGCTGCACGGTTACCAGGAAGGCTGCTCTCTGTATCCTCGATCATAGCTCCTCAGAGATCCATCCTCAATCCTCGATCATAGCTCCTCAGAGATCCATCCTCAATCCTCGATCATAGCTCCTCAGAGATCCCTCCTCCGACCTCTCTCATAGCTCCTCGGAGATCCCTCCTCCATTCTCGCTCATAGCTCCTCAGAGATCCCTCTTCCATCCTCTCTCATAGCTCCTCAGAGATCCCTCCTCCATCCTCTCTCATAGCTCCTCAGAGATCCATCCTCTCTCATAGCTCCTCAGTGATCCCTCCTCCATCCTCTCTCATAGCTCCTCAGTGATCCCTCCTCCATCCTCTCTCATAGCTCCTCAGTGATCCCTCCTCCATCCTCGCTCATAGCTCCTCAGAGATCCCTCCTCCATCCTCTCTCATAGCTCCTCAGTGATCCCTCCTCCATCCTCGCTCATAGCTCCTCGGAGATCCCTCCTCCATCCTCGCTCATAGCTCCTCAGAGATCCCTCCTCCATCCTCTCTCATAGCTCCTCAGAGATCCATCCTCTCTCATAGCTCCTCAGTGATCCCTCCTCCATCCTCTCTCATAGCTCCTCAGTGATCCCTCCTCCATCGTGCTCATAGCTCCTCAGAGATCCCTCCTCCATCCTCTCTCATAGCTCCTCAGTGATCCCTCCTCCATCCTCGCTCATAGCTCCTCGGAGATCCCTCCTCCATCCTCGCTCATAGCTCCTCAGACATCCCTCCTCCATCCTCTCTCATAGCTCCTAGGGCCGGTCCTAGACATTTGGGGGCCCTAAGCAGGATTCGGTTTGGGGGACTCTCATCACATTGTAACATGTTGCCATTGCACTTGGCACTAAACCAACTTGTGTATTGTAAATATTAGTTTAAGCACTCATAATGTAAAAATAAGCATTTAAAGACGTATTAGCAGCAACACTATCTTTAAATAAACCGGCAGGGAGGTGTGTTCAGGTGCATTCTGGGCATGTTGGTCTTACAGGGAGGTGTGTTCAGGTGCATTCTGGGCGTGCTGGTCTTACAGGGAGGTGTGTTCAGGTGCATTTGGGGCGTGCTGGTCTTACAGGGAGGTGTGTTCAGGTGCATTCTGGGCGTGCTGGTCATACAGGGAGGTGTGTTCAGGTGCATTCTGGGCGTGCTGGTTGTACAGGGAGGTGTGTTCAGGTGCATTCTGGGTGTGCTGGTCTTACAGGGAGGTGTGTTCAGGTGCATTCTGGGTGTGCTGGTCGTACAGGGAGGTGTGTTCAGGTGCATTCTGGGTGTGCTGGTCTTACAGGGAGGTGTGTTCAGGTGCATTCTGGGCGTCCTGGTCTTACAGGGAGGTGTGTTCAGGTGCATTCTGGGCGTGCTGGTCTTACAGGGAGGTGTGTTCAGGTGAATTCGGGGCGGGCTGGTCTTACCAGGAGGTGTGTTCAGGTGCAGAAAGTGATCGCGTCATTGACCAACAAAAACCTGGTCTAAAGTCAATAACGCAGCATTTCATTGTTATTTTAACAGAGCATTAGTAAAATGCTCCTAGGCTCATGCACAGCGCGCGCACACTATGCTCGTTACACACACAGGGACACACAGCAGCACACACACAGCAGCACACACACACACACACACACATGCAGAAGATTACAAATAAAAATATTACGGTGCAAATCCTCCATCATAACAGCAATGCTCCAAGGTCCAAACGCGCCTGGCTTTTAAAGGGAATGGGAGATGATCTCTGATTGGTTGATTGCATGTTACGCCCAAAACACACCTCTGATTAATGAAGACACTAAGGACAACCCTTTAGGACCAGGCGCCTGGCACACGGACACTTTTTTTCTGCCGTCAAACTAGCAAAAAGTGGATTTGGACGCACCCTAAACGCACCTGCACCAGGCGCTTCACACCGTGCGCTTAGATCGTTAAAATAAATAGGGCCTTGTGACATTATCACAGATTGTCTGTAGATGTGAGATGGTGTCATGCTTTAGTCTTTCCTAAAGTTTTTCCAGGTTTTCTGGTGTATGTTAGGCATATCTCAGATTAGTGTCTACGGTTAGTTTCCTGTGCCCCCTGCTGGCCTGTAACAGGTTTAAAGATGACGCTGATCAATACCTGTGTATGTTTTCATGTTGAATCTGGTTAAACGATAAGCAGATGAAGGTCCTCTGTATGTCAGCGATGTGTTATTGGCTTATTGGGGAAAGCTGCAAGGTCATTGGTCGAGGTGTCGGGGCTTGTTGCTATATTAACCGATCAACCGCATTGATCTATTGGTGTTTTGGGTCAGAGCCCGCAGCCAATCACATCACACGCCAGCGGTTTTTTTTGGCGTAGTGGAAGCCGGGTTATGTGACAGCCTGACACGGATCAGTAATACACACAACACACACACCGCAAGCTAGGATCAATACGCACACGCGCACACACACACACACACACACACACAGACACACACACACACACATACACACAAGGACACAGATACACGCACACACATGCACACAGACACAAACACTCAGGTACACGCACACACATGCACACAGAGACACGCACACACACACATGCACACAGACACACACACACACACCGCGAGCTAGGATCAATACGCACACACACACACACACACACACAGACACGCACACACACATGCACACACAGATACACGCACACACATGCACACAGACACACACAGACACACACGCACACACACACACACGCACACACACATGCACACAGACACACGCACACACAGATGCACACACACATACACACACAGACACACACACACACACACACACACAGATACACACAGACACACGCACACACACACACACACACACACACGCACGCAGACACACACACACACACACACACACAGACACACGCACGCAGACACACACACACACACACATGCACATAGATACATGCACACAGACACATGCACACAGACACACACACACACACACACACACACACACTAACATGCACACAGACACACGCACACACATGCTCACAGATGCACACGCACACACACATACACACACAGACACACACACACACAGATACACACACAGACACATGCACACACACACACACAGACACATGCACACACACACACACAGAGATACACACACAGACACATGCACACACACACACACACAGATACACACACAGACACATGCACGCAGACACACACACACACATGCACATAGACTCATGCACACAGACACACGCACACACACACACACAGACACACACACACACACACAGACATACACACACACACAGACACACACACACACACATGCACACAGATACACATACAAACACATTTTTAACGCCAAACACTTCATTTTCTGCATTCTGGTGCAACAATTTGTGCCTTTGCGTGAAGTGAAAGTTATGATTTGCACTAATTTGGCGCTGCAGATGTCTTTATTTATGTAAAGGAAATTATAGTAGTTTTTTGGGGGGTTTGCACCGACCAGTTTTGATTTCACCTACCGAAGGATAGACACTCAGACACACTCACAGTGAAAGTAATCTGAAAGCCGAATACGACTCGTTTACGGATCTTAAAAATCGTTCTGTAGCAGATAAGCGTTAAGTAATCCACCTTAGTCATCTGATACACCGACGCAATGTGAGACGCACACACACACACACACACACACACACACACATACAAACAGATGCACACACGCACTGACCTACACACACATTTACACACACACACACACACACACATACAAACAGATGCACACACGCACTGACCTACACACACATTTACACACACACACACACACATACAATCAGATGCACACACGCACTGCACACACACACACACACACACACACACAGAGAGGTCAGAGGGTGATTCCTGATATCAGATACTGACCCACTGGCCTGGTTTACTTAATCACAAACTGGGAAGCTTCCGGTCCAGTAGTTGTGCAACAAACATCCCGCTGTGGTTCGTTTTATTTATTTTAAGTCATCCTACGTTCGTTTGCGGTTGTTTTGTGTCTATGAGGTCATTATACATCAATTTTTAGTCGTTTTGCTCCTCCTTGTGTTCGTTTCATGGCTGTTTTGCAACCGTCTTCTTTAGTCACTTTGCATCTCTGGGATCCTTTTGCATCATTTTTTTTTAGTTGTTTCACGTTTCTTTTTGTGGTTGTCTTTTGCATCTCTGAAGTGATTTTGAAATAGTTTTGTCTATGGTTATGGTCATGTAGCATCTCTTTGTCATTGTTTTCTGAGTCAGGACCCCTGACCCCCACGAGGCCCGTTCAGTGATCCATTCATCCATGTGCATGTTTGGATATGTTGTGTTTAAGCGCCTGCTGATTTCGCCGCCTGCTGATTTCCTCTTTTATTGTCGCTATAATTCGTCACAAACGTAAAGAGACTTTCTCTGCAGCAGTGAGTCCTCCCCCAAGTGCCTTTTGAGCAAGAAACAAACCAGACAAGTTGCAGGTCTGCTATAATCAGAAGACAGACACAGGAAGCTGCTACCTGATCCACGCACGCACACACACACACACACACACACACACACACACACACACACACACACACACAGCTGTGGTTTAAGAGAAGCCAATCTGGCTAAAAGCAGCACTCCGACTCAGTGATCAGTTACCAAGAGCTCTCAGGCATTATTCATCACACACTGAATAATCAAGCTGCACTGGAAGCTGTAATACCACTGTGTGTGTGTGTGTGTGTGTGTGTGTGTGTGTGTGTGTGTGTGTGTGTGTGTGTGCGCGTGCGTTTGCGTCTCAGTCTTTGTTCGAAATATCTCTACAACTGTTGGATGGATTGACATGAAATTCGGTTCACAATCCCCGGAGAATATACACTTTCAAGTCTTTGGAAATTCCGTGATGTTTACAAATAACATCGCATACATAATTACACATATGGTCCCAAAAGTTCATGCTCGCATACAAAAAGCCATCCACTTAAGCCTTTCACGTGGTGTACGCGTTATAATCAGGGTCCAAAATGGCTAATGAATGTTCATATTTGACCAGCCACTCAATAGATGTAATATAATTATGCTGCTTTTATTCTGTTTTTAACTCTCTTGTGTATTTATTTATTTATTAATTATAGGGAACTGTATGGCGTATACGAATGTGTGTTTATGTGTGAGCTGCTGGACACTTGAATTTCCCCACGGGGATGAATAAAGTATCTATCTATCTATCTATCTATCTATCTATCTATCTATCTATCCATCTATCTAGATTACCATTGTTTTTTGGCTAGTGAGCGAAGCAAATCCACCAGCCACTTGTATATTTTACCAGCATTTGGCTGGTAAACGGTGCAAATTTTGGACCCTGGTTATAATGGATCCCACGTTACCTCTGGGCCAGTCCTGCCCTACGAATCAGCTCGATTGGTTGGGGTAAGGCATTGACCTCGAGTGGTTAAGGTGTGGGATAGCCGATTGGTCAGGGGATAGTTACCTAGCGTAAGCATGGACCGTAGTTAACAACGTAGCTTAATGCCTGATAGAATAAGATGATCACCGCCCTTCCTCTGTGTTAACAACTGCAATTTCCTCTAGAGATGCACCGATATTGGCCGGTTTCCACGTGCTCGGCCATGACTTGCGACTGGCTGGTCAGTCTGACATATGCCGATTTCATGCCGGTCAACGCTACAATTAAGTGACAACATAAGTTATACGAGTTACAGTTCTCAAGGACCCATGCACACACACACGGACGCCACAGCACGCTCTCTATTTCCTTTCCTTCCTCGTGAATTAACCTGCAACGTGTCAGCTGTTTGGACATTCTTCAGCATGTGTGCAGAAGATAACAAGTCTGCAGAAGATAACAAGTTTGCAATATGCAAAACCTGCAAGGAGAAAGTACGGCATGGAGGGACGACACCAAAAACCCAAATCAAATAGTTTTTAGTGTGATATTGGATGTGAAAAGAAGGAAATGGTTCTAACATTGCTCTTTAGATGTGTGTGAATGTCCCACACCAGGAGTAATTTATATAGTTTCCTTTTTATAGTGATCCATTATCTGTTCAACACATGTTCTATTAAAGAAAAGATAGAAAATAAATATTTGTGTGTGCTGTAAAGTGGTTAGAAAAAATGAAATCAGAATCGGCTAAAATCGGTATCGCCTGGCCTAACTCAAAGACAATCGAAAATCGGAATCGGCCGAGAAAGTTGTAATCGGTGCATCTCTAATTTCCTCTTCCTAACATCTTTTCTTGAACAATCTGATCTCCCAATCCACAGTTATAACTTCTGTAAGTGAAAGTGAGTCAGACATACAGAAAATCCAATCAACATACACACAGTTGCAAGCATATTTTTCTAAAGCTTGCACTGCTGTAAGAGACTATTTCAATACAAAAAAGGGCAAAATCAATGTCATTTTTAAAACAAATCATGAATTCAGCCCCTCAACCAAACACTAGCACACTGGTTCCCTGCACCTCTCCACCATGTCTTACATAATCACAGTGACCTCCTAAGTAATGTGGCCCTTTTGGGCATTTGTCCAAAGAAAAAGAGTTTAATTCAGGGCTGAAACAACATTTCAGCTTGTTTTTTTATTTGCAATAGTACTTTCAATAGCAGTGCGTGAATGCTATTGAAGGACTTGCTATTGAAGGACTTGCTTGAACCTTGCTATAAGGTTGCGTGGGTTCCATAATAACGCGCTGTGTACGCAATACCTTAAAAACAATCAAATAAGGTACAAAACACTCACTGTGATGTAGAGCACATGCAAAGCCAACGGCAGACTCGAGAGACTTGGCTAGCCGTTCCATTCAGTGCTGTGTTGTACAATCTGCAGTCAAGAGTTGCTGTCTTCAGTCAAACCTCAGTTTTGCACTGAATATTTGCAGCGGTTTTGCTTAATTAATGGACCACTTTCAAAGATTGTTGTTCACATTTGTCACTTAGACACCAATGTATAGGAAAATAGTGTCTGTGTAGGTTTATTGGCCTAGCCTGGATGCCAGCCGAACCTAGCCCCGCCCACAACATTTGAGGTCGGGGAGTTGATTGATCCGTTGTGGAGCAACTATGCTCCAACCAGAGCTGTTATCAGCTGGCCCCGATGGTCGCTAAGAAGATGGGGGGGATGCTCTGATTGGTTGTAGGTCTCTCTGTTGCTCTGATTGGTTGTAGGTCTATCTGTTGCTCTGATTGGTTGTAGGTCTATCTGTTGCTCTGATTGGTTGTAGGTCTATCTGTTGCTCTGATTGGTTGTAGGTCTATCTGTTGCTCTGACTAGTTGTAGGTCTATCTGTTGCTCTGATTGGTTGTAGGGCTATCTGTTGCTCTGATTGGTTGTAGGTCTATCTGTTGCTCTGATTGGTTGTAGGTCTATTCAATGCTCTGATTGGTTGTAGGTCTGTCTGTTGCTCTGATTAGTTGTAGGTCTATCTGTTGCTCTGATCGGTTGTAGGTCTATCTGTTGCTCTGATTGGTTGTAGGTCTATCTGTTGCTCTGATTGGTTGTAGGTCTATCTGTTGCTCTGATTGGTTGTAGGTCTATCTGTTGCTCTGATTGGTTGTAGGTCTATCTGTTGCTCTAATTAGTTGTAGATCTATCTGTTGCTCTGATTGGTTGTAGGTCTATCTGTTGCTCTGATTGGTTGTAGGTCTATCTGTTGCTCTGATTAGTTGTAGGTCTCTCTGTTGCTCTGATTAGTTGTAGGTCTATCTGTTGCTCTGATTGGTTGTAGGTCTATCTGTTGCTCTGATTAGTTGTAGGTCTATCTGTTGCTCTGATTGGTTGTAGGTCTCTCTGTTGCTCTGATTAGTTGTAGGTCTATCTGTTGCTCTGATTGGTTGTAGGTCTATCTGTTGCTCTGATTGGTTGTAGGTCTATCTGTTGCTCTGATTGGTTGTAGGTCTCTCTGTTGCTCTGATTAGTTGTAGGTCTATCTGTTGCTCTGATTAGTTGTAGGTCTATCTGTTGCTCTGATTGGTTGTAGGTCTCTCTGTTGCTCTGATTGGTTGTAGGTCTATCTGTTGCTCTGATTAGTTGTAGGTCTCTCTGTTGCTCTGATTGGTTGTAGGTCTATCTGTTGCTCTGATTGGTTGTAGGTCTATCTGTTGCTCTAATTAGTTGTAGATCTATCTGTTGCTCTGATTGGTTGTAGGTCTATCTGTTGCTCTGATTAGTTGTAGGTCTATCTGTTGCTCTGATTGGTTGTAGGTCTATCTGTTGCTCTGATTAGTTGTAGGTCTCTCTGTTGCTCTGATTAGTTGTAGGTCTATCTGTTGCTCTGATTGGTTGTAGGTCTATCTGTTGCTCTGGTTGGTTGTAGGTCTATCTGTTGCTCTGGTTGGTTGTAGGTCTATCTGTTGCTCTAATTAGTTGTAGATCTATCTGTTGCTCTGATTGGTTGTAGGTCTATCTGTTGCTCTGATTGGTTGTAAGTCTCTCTGTTGCTCTGATTGGTTGTAGGTCTATCTGTTGCTCTAATTAGTTGTAGATCTATCTGTTGCTCTGATTGGTTGTAGGTCTCTCTGTAGCTCTGATTGGTTGTAGGTCTATCTGTTGCTCTGATTGGTTGTAGGTCTATCTGTTGCTCTGATTGGTTGTAGGTCTGTCTGTTGCTCTGATTGGTTGTAAATCTATCCAAGAGTAGACTCTGAGTATGACCACGTCAGGCTACACTCAGACACCAATGCATAGGAAAATATGGGATCCAGTTTGAAAAATACCTAAAACAATGCAATTAATTAAAATGTAATCGTGATTTTGATTTCAGCTCCCAATAATCACAAAAAACTGAATAATCGAGAGAAACAATTATTTAGCATTACGTTTTGCAAGTAAACTCTTATTTTCTCTTGTGTTCTGAATGAAAAAATAAAATGTAGTATTAAGGCAAATTTCACAGTTGTATGTATGTATTTTTTTTTTCTGTTGATTTATTTAACTTTTTCCACTGTTTTTTTAAGTCCAATAATTGCAACATCATTCCAAAAAACCAACGAGTAATCGTGTTAAATTATCGCAGATTTCAAAATTGACCAAAATAATCGTGATTATATTTTTTTCCATCATCGGGCAGCCCTAAACCAAGATGGAACTGACTCTGTCCTTTCCCTGTCTGTGTGTCTGCAGCTGCTGAACCTCTTCCTGGCTCTGCTGCTCAGCAGCTTCAGCTCGGATAACCTGTCGGCCCCGGACGACGACGGAGAAATGAATAACCTGCACATCGCCATCCACAGGATCACCAGAGGCCTGGCCTGGTGCCGCAGACAGGTACCTGTCTGTCTGACAGGCAGTGTACAGTACAGGCAAAAGTTTGGACACACCTTCTCATTCAATGCGTTTCCTTTTTATTTTCATGACTATTTACATTGTAGATTCTCACTGAAGGCATCAAAACTATGAATGAACACATATGGAATTATGTGCTTAACAAAAAAGTGTGATATAACTGAAAACATGTCTTATATTTTGGATTCTTCAAAGTAGTCACCCTTTGCTTTTTTTTATTAATAAGGGAAATAATTCCACTAATGAACCCTGACAAAGCACACCTGTGAAGGTAAAACCATTTCAGGTGACTACCTCATGAAGCTCATTGAGAGAACACCAAGGGTTTACAGAGTTATCAAAAAAAGTAAAGGGTGGCTACTTTGAAGAATCTAAAATATAAGACATGTTTTCAGTTATTTCACACTTTTTTGTTAAGTACATAATTCCATATGTGTTCATTCATAGTTTTGATGCCTTCAATGAGAATCTACAATGTAAATAGTCATGAAAATAAAAGGAAACGCATTGAATGAGAAGGTGTGTCCAAACTTTTGGCCTGTACTGTATATCACATTGATACATGTTGTATATGTCCCCATAATTCAATTAAAAGCCAGATTTATCATATTTTGCCACATTACCAATTGCAGTGATTTACTTTCCGGATCTGATTGTTGGAACGGTGCATGAGAACAGGCTGCTCTGTTTCGTTGTCTCCGTGCGATGCAGGTGGTGGATTTCTTCAACGGGAACCTGAAGCGCCGCCGCCAGAAGAGGAAGGAGGCCAAAGCCATGATGAAGCTGAAACGCCTGAGTACCATCCACACCGAGGCCAACGGAGCTGTCATAGGTAACACACACACACACATAGTGTGTCTCACTATCACTGTGGGGACCCGTCAGTGACATAATGCATTCCCTAGCCCCTTACCCTAACCTTAACCATCACAACTAAATGCCTAACCTAAACCCTTACCCTAACCTTAACCATCAAAACTAAATGCCTAACCTTAACCCTTACCCTCACCTTAACCATCACAACTAAATGCCTAACCTTAACCCTTACCCTCACCTTAACCATAACAACTAAATGCCTAACCTTAACCCTTACCCTAACCTTAACCATCACAACTAAATGCCTAACCTTAACCCTTACCCTCACCTTAACCATGACAAATAAATGCCTAACCTTAACCCTTACCCTCACCTTAACCATCACAACTAAATGCCTAACCTTAACCCTTACCCTAACCTTAACCATCACAACTAAATGCCTAACCTTAACCCTTACCCTCACCTTAACCATGACAAATAAATGCCTAACCTTAACCCTTACCCTAACCTTAACCATCACAACTAAATGCCTAACCTTAACCCTTACCCTCACCTTAACCATGACAAATAAATGCCTAACCTTAACCCTTACCCTCACCTTAACTATCACAACTAAATGCCTAACCTTAACCCTTACCCTCACCTTAACCATGACAAATAAATGCCTAACCTTAACCCTTACCCTAACCTTAACCATCACAACTAAATGCCTAACCTTAACCCTTACCCTCACCTTAACCATGACAAATAAATGCCTAACCTTAACCCTTACCCTAACCTTAACCATCACAACTAAATGCCTAACCTTAACCCTTACCCTCACTCTAACCATAACCTAATTCTAACCCTAATCCTAAAACCAAGTCTCAATCCTCAAACAGCCCTTTAAACTTGTGGGGTCCAACATTTTGGCCCCACAAAGCTGCCAGGACCCCACAAGTATACTGTATTCTCGGTATTTGGACACCAAGAATGTAGTTAAACGAGAACACACACACTCACTAACACACACACACACACACTAGGCCTGCACGATAAATCGTTATGAAATCGCGATCTCGACCCACCCCTGTTCACGATTTAATTCTTAAAATTTTTTTTTTCTTCAGTTAATTTATTGAAAGCATTTGTCATTGATATTGACATGTTTTAATTATGTAAAGATATGTTCAAGGAGTTCAGATAGAGCCGAGTGACATTAATTCTAAGCTAAAAAATCTTACATATTGTAATATTATTCGATATATTGCAATTTATTACCTTTTTTCCAACTTAGGATTTTCCCCAATTTCAAATGATGTCCCCAAAGGAAAATTTGTCCACATCCGTTTTATCTAAAAAGATACATTTCTCTGTCTCTTCATCTCATTTCACTTTTATTGCTGCAAAATGGGGATCGTCAAGCAGACAGACTGACCAACACATATATCATAAAAGATCCATACTTGGCGTCTGTGTATCGATACAGTATTGCCACGAAAAATATCGCGATACTATGCTGTATTGATTTTTCCCCCCATCCCTAACACACACACACACACATAAGCGTTGATTTCGGTGGAAAAAGTGGGTTTGCGTACCTATCAGATTTTGTCATGAGTCATTTTGTACCCACCCCTTTTTTTTGAAATTCTCAAGCTCAATTTACACACATATAATTTTTG
>CM046808.1:26240547-26248047 GCA_025617405.1 Perca schrenkii | reverse complement strand
GTTTCCTCTCTCTTATTCCCTCCATCCTCTCTTGTTCCCTCCATCTCTCTCTTATTCCCTCCATCTCTCTCTTGTTCCCTCCATCTCTCTCTCTTATTCCCTCTCTCTTGTTCCCTCCCCCTCTCTCTTATTCACTTTCTCTTGTCTCTCTAACTGTAAATAGGAGGCTGCTATATGCACTACTGCTGTTTTAATAGGCCTTGTGTTTGGTGATGTAATGATTACATATCTGACCACACCTTGTGTTTGGTGATGTAATGATTACATATCTGACCACACCTTGTGTTTGGTGATGTAATGATTACATATCTGACCACACCTTGTGTTTGGTGACGTAATGATTACATATCTGACCACACCTTGTGTTTGGTGACGTAATGATTACATATCTGACCACACCTTGTGTTTGGTGATGTAATGATTACATATCTGACCACACCTTGTGTTTGGTGATGTAATGATTACATATCTGACCACACCTTGTGTTTGGTGATGTAATGATTACATATCTGACCACACCTTGTGTTTGGTGATGTAATGATTACATATCTGACCACACCTTGTGTTTGGTTATGTAATGATTAAATAGCTGACCTGCTCTTTAATGGCGCCATAAATCACCGGACAAGCTTTTTAAAATGTCTGATGAAGCTGGAATCAGCAGGCAGAGGTCAGCTCTCTGACTCTCCTGGCTGGTTATTACAGTTTTTTCCAACTGCTTACACACGTTTTCAAAACTATGTCTCCTTTTTTCAAAACTCTACACACTTCCAATTCCTAAAACTGCACACACAAAATGCTAAATGCCTCACATCTCCTTCAAAATGAAACACTGCATTCAAAATACCATAAACACATCTCAAAATGAAGCATTTGCATCAAATGGCAAACACTTTTTTCATAATAGTAAATGTATGGATATACCATGTACACACTGTTGTTCTAAATCTAAAGCTCTTTTGTCTTTCATAGGTTTATATATCTACATTTACAATGTTCTAGAGAGAAAGTCATCTGCTGAGAGTGGTTGAAAAGTGCACTGTAAAAAACAATCTAATGTTACAGTAAAACAGGAACTATTGATTGGGCAAAACATTACGTTTGTAAGAGTAGCTCAGTGTTGTATACAGTAGCATGACACAAGAAAACAAAAGTATAAACATATGTAAACCAAAGGTATCATTTTTAGAATAAAGAATACGTGTATGTGTGTGTCTGTGTGTTTGTTTGTGTGTGTGTGTATGTGTGTTGTGAGTGTTTGTGCATGCTTGTGTGTGTGTGGGGGGGGGGCAGAATTGTATGCACTTTTTGCAAAACAAAGTCTGATTGATTTGTAATGCTGAAATAGTCATTAGATAGTTGCATGCAGTATGGACGCCACCTTAAAGCTACTCAAGATGGGCTTCTCTCCCTGATCTCATCAGAGATGGCTCTCCTTCTTACTCTTCTTCCCTCCTCCTCCTCCTCCTCCTCCTCGTTGTTGTCCCCTGTCTCTTCCTCCTACTCCTCTTCCTCTATTGTTGGCATCCATTGTTCCAAACAGGTAATCTGGCCTTTGACCGTTGTATAGGCCTATACTAAAGCAGTGATTGGTTAGTGTTCAGTTATGACATAATGTGTTTGCAAATGTGAGGAGTGTGTGTGTGTGTGTGTGCCCTGGTAAATAAGTGTAGCATTTTGATTGGTTGTGTTTAGAAATGGATAGCAAGTCACTTCCTGTTAGATTTTTGTGTTTTAGGTAGAGAATTGTGTGTAATGTTTTGAAAAAAGTGTTTTATGCAATTGAAAACTGAGTGAAAGGCTGAGAAATAGCTTCTGGTTTTGGAGATTTGCTGTGTAGTTTTGCACTTTGAGTGAGAGGTTTCAAAAATCGCGTGACATGAAAAGATTTTGTGTGGAAGCAGTTGGAAAAAACTGTAACCTGAGCTGCTGTGTTTGGGACTCTGTGTGTGTGTGTGTGTGTGTGTGTGTGTGTGTGTGTGTGTGTGTGTGTGTGTGTGTGTGTGTGTGTGTGTGTGTGTGTGTGTAGCAGCTTGTAAAACAGACTGTGACCCCCGGTGGCTCCTGCCACCCCCTGCTGTCTCTTGGCTGGTGACCTGTGACCCCGGCAGCGTTGGGGGTCACCCAGCTGACAGCTGTACAGGTGTTGTCTGCAGAGACAGGTGGCGCGAGAGACGCAGCTCTGCTTTGATTTCTCTCGTCTGTTTATTCTGTCGGAGACATCAAAACCCTCTCTCTCCCGCAACAGACACAACAACTCAGCCTTAAGTCTTGCATTCAACACGTTACTGAAGTACAAGTACCACAGCATTAGCACTAAAGTACTGAAAGTAATTTTTATTTCTCTTGTCAGTTATTTATAGTCAATATCAAAACGTCTGAAGTCTCTTTTATATAGGCCTTAGTGGTCCCCCAATACTGTATCTGAAGTCTCTTTTATATAGACCTTAGTGGTCCCCTAATACTGTATCTGAAGTCTCTTTTATATAGACCTTAGTGGTCCTCTAATACTGTATCTGAAGTCTCTTTTATATAGACCTTAGTGGTCCTCTAATACTGTATCTGAAGTCTCTTTTATATAGACCTTAGTGGTCCTCTAATACTGTATCTGAAGTCTCTTTTATATAGACCTTAGTGGTCCCCCTAATACTGTATCTGAAGTCTCTTTTATATAGACCTTAGTGGTCCCCCTAATACTGTATCTGAAGTCTCTTTTATATAGACCTTAGTGGTCCTCTAATACTGTATCTGAAGTCTCTTTTATATAGACCTTAGTGGTCCTCTAATACTGTATCTGAAGTCTCTTTTATATAGACCTTAGTGGTCCCCTAATACTGTATCTGAAGTCTCTTTTATATAGACCTTAGTGGTCCCTCTAATACTGTATCTGAAGTCTCTTTTATATAGGCCTTAGTGGTCCCTCTAATACTGTATCTGAAGTCTCTTTTATATAGACCTTAGTGGTCCTCTAATACTGTATCTGAAGTCTCTTTTATATAGACCTTGGTGGTCCCCTAATACTGTATCTGAAGTCTCTTTTATATAGACCTTAGTGGTCCCCTAATACTGTATCTGAAGTCTCTTTTATATAGACCTTAGTGGTCCCCTAATACTGTATCTGAAGTCTCTTTTATATAGACCTTAGTGGTCCCTCTAATACTGTATCTGAAGTCTCTTTTATATAGACCTTAGTGGTCCCTCTAATACTGTATCTGAAGTCTCTTTTATATAGACCTTAGTGGTCCCCTAATACTGTATCTGAAGTCTCTTTTATATAGACCTTAGTGGTCCCCTAATACTGTATCTGAAGTCTCTTTTATATAGACCTTAGTGGTCCTCCTAATACTCTATCTGAAGTCTCTTTTATATAGACCTTAGTGGTCCTCTAATACTGTATCTGAAGTCTCTTTTATATAGACCTTAGTGGTCCCTCTAATACTGTATCTGAAGTCTCTTTTATATAGACCTTAGTGGTCCCCTAATACTGTATCTGAAGTCTCTTTTATATAGACCTTAGTGGTCCCCTAATACTGTATCTGAAGTCTCTTATATAGACCTTAGTGGTCCCCTAATACTGTATCTGAAGTCTCTTTTATATTAACCTTTTAAAGGTGCCGTTTTTTCCAGCGAAGAAGTTTGTCATTTCATGGCGCAGATTAGAAGCCAAATTGAAACGTATAAGCAGCTAAAATTGCTGAATGTGAGAACATGGTTTCAAATCGATCGTTATCAGTGCAGACATACAAAGTGTCAGGTTTAGTTCCATCATACTGTAGTTTTAAAAGTGCCTCACTTTAATGATGTAACATTACAAACGCAGTGTGTTCTTCCTTCTTTCTAAACCTAACCAAGTGGTTTTTTTTGGTACCTAATAGTCTGTTATAGTCTGACTTATTTTTAGCCACATCTCCGTTCTCCTGGAATTCAGCCATTAACTAAAATCTTTGTTCGCATTGGCAGAAAATGATGGACAGAACTATGAAAATGGGACCCAGGTTGTGATAAACCTCCGATAAAAGTAGTCTGATTACATGTGATTCATTATTTAAGAGACCCTGAATGTCTTCCACTGACTTCAGCTCCTCTGTGCTGCACAATAGAAACAGCTTATGAATAGAAATACATTTAAACTCCTCATTATGGACGTCATCCGCCTGTCTGGGTTTCATCCCAAGGCTGCTCTGTGTGTCTGTGTGTGTGTGTGTGTGTGTGTGTGTGCGTGTTTGTGTGTGTGTGTGTGTGTGTGTATGTGTGTGTGTGTGTGTGTGTGTGTGTGTGTGTGCGTTACATTATCCACTTTTTGTGTGCATATCTTTTTAACATGTAAGTGTGTGTCAGAGATTAGCTGTGTATTCATGTCCCTTTGGCTTCACCTGTGTGTGTGTGTGTGTGTGTGTGTGTGTGTGTGTGTGTGTGTGTGTGTGTGTGTGTGTGTGTGTGTGTGTGTGTGTGTGTGTGTGCGTGCGTGCGCGTGCGTGTGTGTGTGTGTGTGTGTGTGAGTGCGTTACATTATCCACTTTTTGTGTGCATATCTTTTTAACGTGTAAGTGTGTGTCAGAGATTAGCTGTGTATTCATGTCCCTTTGGCTTCACCTGTGTGTGTGTGTGTGTGTGTGTGTGTGTGTGTGTGTGCGTGTGCACGCGGGTGTGTGTGTGCACGTGTGTGTGTGTGTGTGTGTGTGTGTAATTGTGTGTCCGTCCGTCCAAGGCTGGCATTCGTCACACCGGCCACTCTCTGTTCCCAGATACTGAATGTATTCATGAGTTAGCTGTTGACTCAGGTAGTTGGTTCACCTGTACACACACACACACACACACACACACACACACACACACGCACACACACACACACACACAATCACCTGCTGTGTCTTTGTCCAGCTTTGCCAAATTTCCCTCCTAAGCCCTCAGCAAAAAAAAAACCTGTCTCCTATCCCTCCATCTCCCTCATCCCTTTGTAACGTTAAACTCCCATGATGCTTAGCAAACAGGGACCTTTGAAGTCAGCTGAGGTGTGTGTGTGTGTGTGTGTGTGTGTGTGTGGGGGGGGATTTCCTGACGTCTACTTTTGTCCAGATCTCGGAGTCAAAGTGAACAGACGGCAGTTTTGCTGGCAGTGGGAGGGAGGGAGGTGTTTGGAAGGTGATGCCTGTCTGTTCTCTCAGCCAGGATTCCTGTCCTTTACGTAACATTAAATCTGACTCATTCAGCTCCGACTGCAGCAAAAATGATGCTGAAGATCACACGGCCGCAGACCACACTGTACTCACACAATACCTCGGAAAAACAAAACCCTTAACAGTGGCCGTATTATGAAAAAAATCCCCTTTTTCTGGTGATTTGGGGTGTTATTCTGTGTCTCTGATGCTTCCACACACATACAAACTTTGAAAAATAATCCATCCATGGTGTTCTGAGTGAGATCTGGTTTCTGAATGTGTGACGTCACAGTCCAAAATGAGCTGGCTAACCACAACCGTTTGCATGCTAACGCTAGCATGCTAACGCTAGCATGCTACCTCGTTCTCAATAGCAAAACACTGCTACAACACACACAAGTTCACCATAATCTCCAAAAGAACTACTTCCATGTGCTCCCTGGTTTAGAAGAAGTCTCCCAGCTAATCCTGCCTTGGAACTGACTGAAGGTGGAGAAACAGCCTTTCTTTTACTGTCTATGGAGCTAGCTGACATGATCTACATCTGAGCTACTGAGCATGTGCGAGTGTAATCAAAGATAGTACAGAAGAAGAAGAAGAGAGGTCTCACTCTGTAGCTAAAACAGAGACCTGAACACAGGGTGAAAAGAGGAGCTGCAGCAATGTGCAGTACAACAAAAATATGGTGTTTGTTGAAAATTAAACCATGTAAACCTATTCTGGTACAACCTTAAAATACAATTATGAACCTGAAAATGAGCATAATATGGGCGCTTTAAAATTGCGGTTAACATTTCTGTTGTATCGTTTAAACCACATGTGTCAAACTTGAGGCCCGCGGGCCAAATCCAGTCCCTCGCCAGATTATGATCCGGCCCGCATATCAATTTAGGTTCACGATACATTTTGGCCCGCCTAGTTTTTGCCACTTTTTCCAACATTTTTGTCAACTTTTTCCGAAGTTTTTGGGCGCTTCTTTTCTACGACGGCTGAGCAACTTATTCCTGACTTCTTTAGGACTTTAAAGTGATGGTTCGGAGTAATTTCACCCTACGGTCCTTTGCACCATGACCTCAAGCCAAACACCACCCCAGAAGCTTTTTTCACCTGGGTCTAACATTGGGAGAGTTAGCGTAGAGTAGCGTTAGCCGCTGAATAGCTTAGCGCAGGGGCTAATGGACCCACGTTTGTATCTCTTAAATGACCCCACTAATAATGCCCGAAATGATACCAAACGTCTACACTAGTACATATAGGTTATGCACTCATAAAACGATGGATTGGAAAGTTTGTAAGCACACCAGACGTTTATGTAAATAACACTTTCCTGCTGGCTTCTGCTCTCTGCTGTTGTTGTTGCTGCTGTGAGACGAGTGCTTAGGGCCGTCTACAAATTACTACACCGAAAAGAGATGCAACAAAAATATTTATTAATTTAACTTTTTTTTTTAACTAAGTGCTGTAGTATAACTAGCAGGAGACAAGTAATAACTGAGGTAAGTTTGGAGACATTACCTTATTTAATCATTAAATTAATAAATATTTTTGTTGTATCTCTTTTCGGTGTAGTAATTTGTAGACAGCCCTAAGCACTCATCTAACTGCAGGCAGCAGCAGCAACAGAGAGCAGACGCCAGCAGGCAAGTGTTCCTAAACTTCTGGTGTACTTACAAACTTTCCAATCCATCGTTTTATGAGTACATAACCTATATGTACTAGTGTAGAAGTTTGGTATCATTTCGGGCATTATTAGTGGTGTCATTTACGAGATACAAACGTTTATTCAGCGGCTAACGCTGCTCTACGCTAACTCTCCCAATGTTCGACCCAGGTGAAAAAAGCTTCTGGGGGGTGTTTGGCTCGAGGTCATGGTGCAAAGGACCCTAGGGTGAAATTACTCCGAACCATCACTTTAAGTCGACCAAACTGTACGTGAGAAGACTATATGACACAATGCAATAATACAGTCAAATATATTTTACTTTTTCGATTCAATAAAAAGCCTATCAATAAAGTAAACATGTCTGGCCCTTGATGTGATTGATATTTTCCGGTGTGGCCCTCTGGGAAGTTGAGTTTCTTGAGATAACTCTTGTCATGAATTGATACTATAAATAAAATTGAATTGAAATTGAATTGAATGTGGCTCAGGTGGTATCGGCAGGTCGCTTACCAATCGGAAGGTTGGTGGTTCGATCCCTGGCCCTGCAGTCCCATGTTGAAGTGTCCTTGGGCAAGACACTGAACCCAGAGTTGCTCCTGATGCTGCGCCACCGGAGTGTAAACAGTGTCTGAATGTTTATGTGATTGGAATTGGAAATTGATTTATTTAAAACAGGGA
>CM046808.1:26230547-26238047 GCA_025617405.1 Perca schrenkii | reverse complement strand
ACATACAGTATTTGTCTAAAGCTGGGGGAACACTGGAGTACCATTGGGCGGCCAACAGCCAATGAAATCCCAGAAATGAAATGACACAAATGCCCTAGAGAGACGAGATGACCTATGACGTATTATCTTCTTTTGGTGGCCAAAGAACTGCAAGAGCTGCAAAAACATGTATTTGTTTCTATGCAGATGACCCACAGCTGTATGTTGACATGTTGCCTAGTTATGTCGGCCCTACTTACGCAAGTTTAAACATATTTAAAGGTCCCTTGACATGGTGCTCTTTAGATGCTTTTATATAGACCTTAGTGGTCCCCTAATACTGTATCTGAAGTCTCTTTTATATAGACGTTAGTGGTCCCCTAATACTGTATCTGAAGTCTCTTTTATATAGACCTTAATGGTCCCCTAATACTGTATCTGACCTTAATGGTCCCCTAATACTGTATCTGAAGTCTCTTTTATATAGACCTTAGTGGTCCCCTAATACTGTATCTGAAGTCTCTTTTATATAGACCTTAGTGGTCCCCTAATACTGTATCTGGAGTCTCTTTTATATAGACCTTAGTGGTCCCCTAATACTGTATCTGAAGTCTCTTTTATATAGACCTTAGTGGTCCCCTAATACTGTATCTGAAGTCTCTTTTATATAGACCTTAGTGGTCCCCTAATACTGTATCTGAAGTCTCTTTTATATAGACCTTAGTGGTCCCCTAATATTGTATCTGAAGTCTCTTTTATATAGACCTTAGTGGTCCCCTAATACTGTATCTGAAGTCTCTTTTATATAGACCTTAGTGGTCCCCTAATACTGTATCTGAAGTCTCTTTTATATAGGCCTTAGTGGTCCCCTAATACTGTATCTGAAGTCTCTTTTATATAGACCTTAGTGGTCCCCTAATACTGTATCTGAAGTCTCTTTTATATAGGCCTTAGTGGTCCCCTAATACTGCTAAATTTTTGTTGACGATTGAAGAGTCAAGTTTTCATGATTTGTCTCAAGAAAACCCTGAAATGTTCTGGTGTACAAGACGATGGGAAATGGAAATGGTTGTTTAATTTGGATGTGTTTAATAACTTCTCAGAGCAGGCAAGATCGAATAATCCTCTAAGGTATTGACCTTTTTCACAGCAGACATGTTGACATGTTACGGTAGGAAAAGCACAGGTGTATTCAAAACCTTTAATGATGGCTGCATGCCACTTAGGAGAGGTCCTGGTATTGTGCATGCTGACTCACTGAAATAGCTTACTGGGACACTTGATGGAACTGAGCCATCGTTAAAGTGCCCATATTATGAAAAAAAATCCCTTTTTCTGGGATTTGGGGTGTTATTTTGTGTCTCTGGTGCTTCCACAAGCATGCAAACTTTAAGAAAAATCCATCCATGGTGTTCTGAGTGAGATCTGGTTTCTGAATGTGTCCTGCCTTCAGTCTCCTGGTGAGCTGGTCAACATCTGCACGGCTTTCTACGTCACAAGCCGAAACGGGCTGGCTAAGCGCAACCGTTAGCATGCTAGTGCTACACTGCTACAACACACACTAGTTCACCATAATCTCCAAAAGAACTACTTCCATGTGGGCCCTGGTTTAGAAGAAGTCTCCCAGCTAATCCTGCCTTGGAACTGACTGAAGTTGGAGAAACAGCCTTTCTTTTACTGTCTATGGAGCTAGCTGACATGATCTACATCTGAGCTACTGAGCATGTGCGAGTGTAATCAAAGATAGTACAGAAGAAGAAGAAGAAAAGAGGTCTCACTCTGTAGCTAAAACAAAGACCTGAACACAGGGTGAAAAGAGGAGCTGCAGCAGTGAGAGAGAGCTATGCAGCACAACTAAAACATGGTGTTTTTTGAAAATCAAACCACGTAAAACTATTCTGGTACAACCTCAAAATACCATTATGAACCTGAAAATCAGCAGAATATGGGCACTTTAAAGTTATCAATTTCAGCCGGGCTTTTCCTACTATGACAAGTCAACATGTCTGCTGTGAAAAAGCTCCATTCATTTATGAATTTTGTTGAAGACAAAAGGAGAGAACATCCAGGATGTTCTTATTCACAAGGTATCTGAGGGTTTGGCGATGGCTCCACTAACAGCAAGCCCCCGTCCCACAGCCCCCTTGGCCCAATACTTTCAGGATGAGATTTATGACCCTGTTCTGACTAACCCAGGTGAAAAGCAAACACCTTGTTTTCCTTCCTGACTCAGGCGGTTTCCTCGTGCAGCACAGACATTTGTCTCGGGCCACAGTTCAGCTCAGCTCAGGAAAACGTTGCCACGATACAGAAAAAAGGGAAGGAGAAAGCCAGGGTCGTCATTTGTTTGTTATGGATTATGTTTCGGCAAAAATGTCTGATTTAGTATTAGTATTTAGTATTCAAACTGATATTGCCTGTTTCAATTTCGTTTTTCTTTTTAAAAGATCATTTTTGGGGAGCTTTTCCGCCTTTAAAGGTCCCATGGCATGGTGCTCTTTGGATGCTTTTATATAGACCTTAGTGGTCCCCTAATACTGTATCTGAAGTCTCTTTTATATAGACCTTAGTGGTCCCCTAATACTGTATCTGAAGTCTCTTTTATATAGACCTTAGTGGTCCCCTAATACTGTATCTGAAGTCTCTTTTATATAGACCTTAGTGGTCCCCTAATACTGTATCTGAAGTCTCTTTTTATATAGACCTTAGTGGTCCCCTAATACTGTATCTGAAGTCTCTTTTATATAGACCTTAGTGGTCCCCTAATACTGTATCTGAAGTCTCTTTTATATAGACCTTAGTGGTCCCCTAATACTGTATCTGAAGTCTCTTTTATATAGACCTTAGTGTTCAATTTCTGAGGTAACTTGAGGTAAAGAGCTGAGACAGAATTAGGCCAGCCAGCTGAGAAACCCCTCTCTGAGGAACAAAAGCAACAGGGGAAGCATCCCCGACAGCTGCGGGGACTACGTTACTAAGAGTCCGATATGTAAGCGCTGACACATTCACCAAACCTCCTATTTATAATGGGGTGGTCACATGTGTACTTTATATATCGATTTAAACTAAAATACACCCACTTTAAGCCTCCTGTTGTAAACAGGTCAAATTTTCAATAAGTTTCTACCATGTATCAAAAATTTTGGGTTTTACTTTAACCAAATTGTTTACAACAGTAAGGTGAAATAAATGATCCGTTCACTTCTTTTATTGAATTTGGGTATTTTATTGAATTTTATAGAATAAAAGCACCGGAAAAATCAACAGACATCAAAACAAGTGACCAAAAACAAGTGTCTTGTTTTTTCTATGATTATTTTTCGCCCATTTTAGGCCTTTACAGGACAGCTGAAGCCATAAAAGGTGAGAGAGAGGAGGGGGGAATGACATGCAGCAAAGGGCCGCATGTCAGAGTCGAACACGCAGCCGCTGCGTTGAGGAGTAAACCTCCGTATATGGGTGCGCTCTACCAGGTGAGCTACCCAGGCGCCCTAATTTTAAATTGTGACCCATAAAGACAAAAAGTTGCACGGTCAACAGAAAGATAACGCCAGGGTTAACCTGATTTTATATCATGAGCCCCCTCCATCTTTCATGACTATTTACATTGTAGATTCTCACTGAAGGCATCAAAACTATGAATGAACACATATGGAATTATGTACTTAACAAAAAAGTGTGAAATAACTGAAAACATGTCTTATATTTTAGATTCTTCAAAGTAGCCACCCTTTGCTTTTTTTGATAACGCTGCAAACCCTTGGTGTTCTCTCAATGAGCTTCATGAGGTAGTCACCTGAAATGGTTTTACCTTCACAGGTGTGCTTTGTCAGGGTTCATTAGTGGAATTATTTCCCTTATTGATAAAAAAAAAGCAAAGGGTGCATGGCTACTTTGAAGAATCTAAAATATAAGACATGTTTTCAGTTATTTCACACTTTTTTGTTAAGTACATAATTCCATATGTGTTCATTCATAGTTTTGATGCCTTCAGTGAGAATCTACAATGTAAATAGTCATGAAAATAAAAAGGAAACGCATTGAATGAGAAGGTGTGTCCAAACTTTTGGCCTGTACTGTATATATCTATATATATATATATATATATATATATATATATATATATATATATATATATATATATATATATATATATATATATATATATATATATATATATATATATATATAAATTAAAATGACAGATAAATAAGGACATGTACTTCTCAGCACAATCTACCAAAATTATTATAAGTAATTCAAATAAGAAATTCCCATGTTCAGTTGTTGATACGACCGAGCACTTTTTACAGCGATAGCAGAGTTAGCAAACATTTCTCATCTGTAGTCCTTGGATAGAAAGCGTTGCATCGTCAGCCTAAAAAGGACTTTTTATTTTTTTTTATTTTGTATATTGTTTACAAGCATGCAGGGCAATAACACAAAAAAATAAAGAGAAATACAGTACAGGCCAAAAGTTTGGACACACCTTCTCATTCATTGCGTTTCCTTTTTATTTTCATGACTATTTACATTGTAGATTCTCACTGAAGGCATCAAAACTATGAATGAACACATATGGAATTATGTACTTAACAAAAAAGTGTGAAATAACTGAAAACATGTCTTATATTTTAGATTCCTCAAAGTAGCCACCCTTTGCTTTTTTATTAATAAGGGAAATAATTCCACTAATGAACCCTGACAAAGCACACCTGTGAAGGTAAAACCATTTCAGGTGACTACCTCATGAAGCTCATTGAGAGAACACCAAGGGTTTGCAGAGTTATCAACAAAAGCAAAGGGTGGCTACTTTGAAGAATCTAAAATATAAGACATGTTTTCAGTTATTTCACACTTTTTTCGTTAAGTACATAATTCCATATGTGTTCATTCATAGTTTTGATGCCTTCAGTGAGAATCTACAATGTAAATAGTCATGAAAATAAAAAGGAAACACATTGAATGAGAAGGTGTGTCCAAACTTTTGGCCTGTACTGTACATCGTAGAGGACGTGACTTTGCCACATTATGTATACCAAATGAAATATGCCCGTTATGCACCTTCTCTCTCCGAGTAAACCCGGCCCGTTTCCCGTGATTGGTGCTGTGGATGAAAGCGGCTGCCAAACGGCAGATGTTGTGTTAGCTTTGATTCATTTAGAAGATTGATGCGTCCGTCGCGACTGTCCCAAAACGCAGCCCGGTTCTTCCTGATTCAGCAGAGTCCTTCGCAGCAGGCTGACGCTTGTCACCAGCTGGACTCGGATCAGCTCCCGCTCGCAGCAGCACTAGACAGGAAGAGAGGGATGAAAACGTGAACAAAACTCCCTTTTGTGCTGCAGAGTTTTTGTCATCGGCACGTCTGCGTTAGCAGGTGAGAGATGCATGCATGCTGGGGGAAGGTGAGGAGAAGAGAGGGAAAAAAGGCCTCGGGCGGGAAACAGAATGAAAACGAGTAAACTTGAAACTGAGGAAAAGAGAAGATGAGACGGAACAAAAGAGAGGAGGAAGAAGAGGACATGAAAGAGGAAAAACCAAACTGTTAGGGGCAGAGATGGCAAAAGTACTCACTTCTCGTACTCAAGTAGAAGTACAGATACTTGTGTTAAAAGATACTCTGGTAAAAGTAGAAGTACTGATTTAACTTCTTTACTCAAGTAAAAATAACAAAGTATAGTCAGACCTGTAGTCTCACATTGCCAGACCTTCCTCCACAGCGCTGCAGAGGAGGGTCTGACTAGTCCACACAGCATTATGGGAAAAACGTGCTCTGGTTTATTCACATTTCTTTAACCCCTTGTGTTGTTTTCCCTTTTGACCGTGCAACTTTTTATGGTTTTTCTGGGTCAAAATGTAAACAAAAAATCCCGAAAAAATTGTCGTCTTGTTCAAATTTTTTGAAGTCCCTCTCTCTCTCTCTCTCTCTCTCTCTCCGCTCTCTCTCTCTCTCTCTCTCTCTCTCTCTCGCGCGCGCTCTCTCTCTCTCTCTCTCTCTCTCTTTCTCTCTCTCCCTTATGATGCCTAAGCTGTCCTATCAAGTAAAGGCCTAAAATGCCCCAAAAAATTATCTTCAAAACAGAAAAGATCAGGAGAGCGGAGAACAAGTGAAAAGGAAATGAGATGAAATGAAAATAGGAGACCAAAGAAGAAAGAACAGGAAGTGAGACAAAAGAAAAGCAGATGATGATGATGATGATGATGATGATGATGATGACCACCTCTTCATCCTGCTAGTACCAACAGATTTCGGGGGACAGAAACAGAATTGCCACCTGGCTTCCCTCCTGACTCAGCTCACAGTCCAATCTCTCCGGACCAGTACCACACAGCTGTGTGTGTGTGTGTGTGTGTGTGTGTGTGTGTGTGTGTGTGTGTGTGTGTGTGTGTGGGCTTGTTTAACTATATTCGTGGGGTCCAACAAACCGGGAGTCCAGTATACTTGTGGGGTCCGGAAAGCTTTCTGGGGCCAAAATGCTGGACCCCACAATTTTAAAGGGCTGTTTGAGGGTTAAGACTTGGTTTTAGGATCAGGGATAGAATTAGGTTATGGTTAGGGTGAGGGTAAGGGTTAAGGTTAGGCATTTAGTTGTGATGGTTAAGGTCAGGGTAAGGGTTAAGGTTAGGCATTTAGTTGTGATGGTTAAAGTTAGGGTAAGGGTTAAGGTTAGGCATTTAGTTGTGATGGTTAAGGTTAGGGTAAGGGTTAAGGTTAGGCATTTAGTTGTGATGGTTAAGGTGAGGGTAAGGGTTAAGGTTAGGCATTTAGTTGTGATGGTTAAGGTGAGGGTAAGGGTTAAGGTTAGGCATTTAGTTGTGATGGTTAAGGTGAGGGTAAGGGTTAAGGTTAGGCGTTTAGTTGTGATGGTTAAGGTGAGGGTAAGGGTTAAGGTTAGGCATTTAGTTGTGATGGTTAAGGTTAGGGTAAGGGTTAAGGTTAGGCATTTAGTTGTGATGGTTAAGGTTAGGGTAAGGGTTAAGGTTAGGCATTTAGTTGTGATGGTTAAGGTTAGGGTAAGGGTTAAGGTTAGACATTTAGTTGTGATGGTTAAGGTGAGGGTAAAGGTTAAGGTTAGGCATTTAGTTGTGATGGTTAAGGTGAGGGTAAGGGTTAAGGTTAGGCATTTAGTTGTGATGGTTAAGGTTAGGGTAAGGGTTAAGGTTAGGCATTTAGTTGTTATGGTTAAGGTGAGGGTAAGGGTTAAGGTTAGGCATTTAGTTGTGATGGTTAAGGGTGAGGGTAAGGGTTAAGGTTAGGCATTTAGTTGTGATGGTTAAGGTTAGGGTAAGGGTTAAGGTTAGGTATTTAGTTGTGATAGTTAAGGTGAGGGTAAGGGGCTAGGGAATGCATTATGTCAATGATGGGTCCCCACAAAGATAATGAAACGCACTATGTGTGTGTGTGTGTGTGTGTGTGTGTGTGTGTGTGTGTGTGTGTGTGTGTGTGTGTGTGTGTGTGTGTGTGTGTGTGTGTGTGTGTGTGAGAGCTGCTGCTGCAGAAATAGCCCAGAAATACTGACT
>CM046808.1:26220547-26225547 GCA_025617405.1 Perca schrenkii | reverse complement strand
AAACAGACAGGAGTTCTAGGTTTGTGTTATTTGTCGGGTTATGATAATAAGAAAAGTAGTTTCGTGAACATATACACAGAAAAGGAACAAGGAAAACGTGGGGAGACTCGAAAAAATGTCCACAAGTTGTTTAAGCAGCAATTATGACCTACAGTCACATTCAAAGCAGGTGACGAAGTGAGAGCGCCAAATTGCTACCAAGCCATCACCTCCCCATTAGCATCCCATTGACTCCCATTCATTTTGACGTCACTTTGACAGCGAATAACTTTACATCTGAAGCGTTTAAAGACTCTATTTGTCCGTTGTTTATTTCTAAAGAAACACGACAATGTATAAAAGGCTGCATTACCTTATAGCTCACGTTATGTCACCGTAGCAGACGCTTTTATAAAAATAAGCTAACGATTGGGTCATAACCACGCAACTAATGGTGCGTTCTTTTTGTCCACCGAAGTCGATCTACGAGTCGTTTTCCGGAGTTACGAACCGGAAGTTGCAAAAAGTGCCCCCCCCCGAGGTCGTATATAGTACAGGCCAAAACTCATTCAATGTGTTTCCTTTTTATTTTCATGACTATTTACATCATAGATTCTCACTGAAGGCATCAAAACTATGAATGAACACATATGGAATTATGTACTTAACAAAAAAAGTGTGAAATAACTGAAAACATGTCTTATATTTTAGATTCTTCAAAGTAGCCACCCTTTGCTTTTTTTGATAACTCTGCAAACCCTTGGTGTTCTCTCAATGAGCTTCATGAGGTAGTCACCTGAAATGGTTTTACCTTCACAGGTGTGCTTTGTCAGGGTTCATTAGTGGAATTATTTCCTTATTAATTAAAAAAAAGCAAGGGTGGCTACTTTGAAGAATCTAAAATATAAGACATGTTTTCAGTTATTTCACACTTTTTTGTTAAGTACATAATTCCATATGTGTTCATTCATAGTTTTGATGCCTTCAGTGAGAATCTACAATGTAAATAGTCATGAAAATAAAAAGGAAACGCATTGAATGAGAAGGTGTGTCCAAACTTTTGGCAGAGTTATCAAAAAAAAGCAAAGGGTGGCTACTTTGAAGAATCTAAAATATAAGTGTATATGTTATATATGTTTCAGTTATTTCACACTTTTTTGTTAAGTACATAATTCCACAAAAAAGTGTGAAATAACTGAAAACATGTCTTATATTTTAGATTCTTAATTGTTAACTAGCATGTTAGTGATCAGTAATTAGCCTGTGTCTATGTTATCTCCTTACATATACCTACGCTCTCCGTCTCTGTAAGATTGGGAATGATTGAGATTTCTCTCGGCACAGCTACCAGAAGACTTCACACTTTCAGACACGTTGCTCACGTCACATCTACGTCTTCAAGCTCAGTTGGAGGCTGCTCAGTAACGCTCAGCCAGCACCGGGAAAGAGACTTCTGATATCCTTCACTGGCTTTCAGCCAAGAAACCGGGGTCAATGTCCCATTCTTGTCCCGCTTGTCCCGAGCAAGTTGACCAATCGAAAGCCCCAGTGCGTCTGTCTGAGTTTTAAAGGAGACTTTTTGCATCAGTAACCAAGGCAACCGCCCAAGCGTCGCTTTGCCATTGAGTCGTTCAGTTAGAAAAGCCATCAGGGATGTTTGATCTATTTCACGGTGTTTCGATTTTAATAGTTCCTGTGTGAGTTTTTACATGTGTGTGTGTGTGTGTTTGTCTGTAAATGTTTGTCTTTGTCTATGTCTCTGTGTGTGTGTGTCTCTGTTTGTGTGTGTGTGTGTGTGTGTGTGTGCGTGTCTCTGTCTGTGTGTGTGTGTGTGTGTGTGTGTGTGTCTGTCTCTCTGTGTGTGTGAGTGTGTCTTTGTCTATGTCTCTGTGTGTGTGTGTCACTGTGTGTGTGTGTGTGTGTGTGTGTGTGCGTGTCTCTGTCTGTGTGTGTGTGTGTGTGTGTGTGTGCGTGTCTCTCTCTGTGTGTGTGAGTGTGTCTTTGTCTATGTCTCTGTGTGTGTGTGTGTGTGTGTGTGTGTGTGTGTGTGTCTCTCTGTGTGTGTGAGAGTGTGTCTTTGTCTATGTCTCTGTGTGTGTGTGTCTCTGTGTGTGTGTGTGTGTGTGTGTGTGTGTGTGTGTGTGTGTGTGTGTCTCTGTTTGTGTGTGTGTGTGTGTATCTATCTCTGTGTGTGTGTGTGTGTATCTATCTCTATGTGTGTGTGTGTGTGTGTGTGTGTGTGTATCTGTGTGTGAGTGTGTGTATGTGTGTGTGTGTGTATCTATCTCTATGTGTGTGTGTGAGTGTGTGTGTGTATGTATCTGTGTGTGTATGTGTGTGTGTGTGTATCTATTTCTATGTCTGTGTGTGTGTGTGTGTGTGTCTCTGTTTGTGTGTGTGTGTGTATCTATCTGTATGTGTGTGTGTGTGTGTGTGTGTATCTATCTGTGTGTGTGTGTGTGTGTGTGTGTGTGTGTGTGTGTGTGTGTGTGTGTGTGATCTATCTGTATGTGTGTGTGTGTGAGTGTGTGTGTGTGTGTGTATGTATCTGTGTGTGAGTGTGTGTGTGTATGTATCTGTGTGTGAGTGTGTGTATGTGTGTGTGTGTGTGTGTATCTATCTCTATGTCTGTGTGTGTGTGTCTCTGTTTGTGTGTGTGTGTGTCTTTGTCTGTGTCTCTGTTTATGTGTGTGTGTGAGTGTGTGTGTGTGTGTGTGTATATCTATCTATCTGTATGTGTGTGTGTGTGAGTGTGTGTGTGTGTGTGTGTGTGTGTGTGTATCTATCTGTGTGTGTGTGTGTGTATCTATCTGTATGTGTGTGTGTGTGTGTATGTCTGTGTGTGTGCGTGTGTGTATATCTATCTCTATGTGTGTGTGTGTGTGTGTGTGTGTGTGTGTGTGTGTGTGTGTATATCTATCTCTATGTGTGTGTGTGTGTGTGTGTGTGTGTGTGTGTGTGCTCGTGTGTTGCAAATGGTGCATTTGTGTGGAAGCAACAAGGGTCAAATGCAATCACCTGGCAGGGGATCATTCAGCAGCGTTTCTAAGTAGCACCGATCGATGACGGATCGATGCGGCGCGCAGCAGAGAGAGCGAGCGCGCCCGTCAGAGGCGTCTGCCGTGCCGACAGGTGATGTAACGAGGCGTTCAATAACAGTTTATTACAGCAAAAGTGTTTTATTCCTTCAGCGCCAGCAGAGAGGGTTTCCTAACACACACACACACACACACACACATTGATAATAACTCTGCCAAGCGGGCTGATTGAGTGTCGGATTACCACGCGCTTGTTTTCATTGGATTACTCAACCCGCTGTATCAGGGAAAAGCCTATTAGTAGCCATGGAAACAGAAAGCCAGGGTAATCAGAGCTCTAATTTACTGAAGCATGCGGACGATGCAATCAGCGGAGTGAAGAGCCGCTGACACTCACACACAGCTCGTTTTCCTCCTCTTCTTCAGTCGCTCCGTTACAGGAGACTTAACGCAAGACTCGGCACAGAATGCTGCTCTGAGTATGCGTTGAAAGGGACATCTGCCTTGTTTTCAAATTAAAAAATATTGGTAAAATTCTGTGGAAGTTCCTTGAAGGTCCCATACTCTGCTCATTATAAGGTTCATCCTTGTATTTGGGACTGGCTCCAGTGGCTGTAATTCTGCACCAAGGCTGAATTATGGGAAATACAGTATTAGGGGACCACTAAGGTCTATATAAAAGAGACTTCAGATACAGTATTAGGGGACCACTAAGGTCTATATAAAAGAGACTTCAGATACAGTATTAGGGGACCACTAAGGTCTATATAAAAGAGACTTCAGATACAGTATTAGGGGACCACTAAGGTCTATATAAAAGAGACTTCAGATACAGTATTAGGGGACCACTAAGGTCTATATAAAAGAGCCTTCAGATACAGTATTAGAGGACCACTAAGGTCTATATAAAAGAGACTTCAGATACAGTATTAGGGGACCACTAAGGTCTAAATAAAAGAGACTTCAGATACAGTATTAGAGGACCACTAAGGTCTATATAAAAGAGACTTCAGATACAGTATTAGAGGACCACTAAGGTCTATATAAAAGAGACTTCAGATACAGTATTAGAGGACCACTAAGGTCTATATAAAAGAGACTTCAGATACAGAATTAGGGCACTAAAGAGCCTTTCTTTGATGTCATTTTTCAGTTTTTCAAGAATCGTTTTAGGAATCTGAATCATTTTAAAAGTACCGGTTCGGCATTGGAATCGTAAAAATCCAAATGGGACCCTAACCCTAATCATGACCCAAATTGATTCGAGCCCCTTGATCCAAAACAACATATGAATGGGTGAATTACTTCGTTGGCGAGTAATGTAATGTCACTAAAGATGCTCCAATGGCGTCCCAGCACACATGCAACCACACACACATTTGTGTCTCAACCTCCCCAAGTCGTCCTCTGTCTGCAGCTGAACCGCCATCATGCCTTGCTCGAGGGCACATCAGCATCACTCTGCTGTATTAGTTCCCAGTCTCGGGGGTTGTTGAGTGAACGTCAGGTCGCGTCTCATCGCAGACACGCTGATTAAGTTTGGGAAACGTTAGCGGGCGATCTGATCCTGATGTTATCTGAACTCACTCCACTCTCTGACTGATCCCGTCTGTTTAAGTTCATTTTTATTATTATTTCATTTATTTCATTTATTTCATTTATTTCATTTATTTTATTTATTTAAGGACAATGCACATTTAATGAACATGTACAGCAGTACACGTAAAAGTGCCAGATTGTTGCCCAAAGGCTCATTTCCATCTGTACTCCCATTTGGCAGATATAAATTACAATAACAGGACATAAGATTATTATATTAACATAACATTATATTATTAGTGAAGGCAGTGTTACAACGGCGACATACGAGGTATGTGACACATACCATACGCTGTACATTTCATATTCATATTTATATATTATTACTGTCTTTTATTATATATATTTAAAGTCTGGATAATATATGTTGCTTTTATTGTTGTT
>CM046808.1:26190547-26218047 GCA_025617405.1 Perca schrenkii | reverse complement strand
ATGTGTAAATAATCTACAGTTCTATAGCAAGTATGTCAAATCAAATCAACTTACAAAAATATAAAATCCAAGTTCTTTCTCTCTCTCTCTCCGTCTCTCTCTCTCTATGTCTCTCGCCCACAGTGTGCGTGGCGAGGTTTCACTGCTGTGACATCGACACGACAGCAGGTCTGGGTCAGACCTGGTGGCGCCTGAGGAAGACCTGTTACCAGATCGTAGAGCACAGCTGGTTCGAGACCTTCATCATCTTCATGATCCTCCTCAGCTCCGGAGCGCTGGTTAGACACACACGCACACACACAAGCACGCACGCACACACACAGACACACACATACACACACTGAATTTAACGACGTATACACACACACACGTGCACGCACACAGACATACGCATGCACGCACACATGTATTTACGGACGCACACACACACTCACACATGCACACACACGCACGCACACAAGCACGCATGCACGAGCGAGCACGCACACATACACACACTCGCACACACACACAAAACATACACGCACGCACACAGATATACGCACACACACAAACACACGCACGCAGACAGACATACACACACAAACACACACCCACGCACACACACAAAACATACACACACAAGCATGCATGCACACACACGCACACACACAAACATACACGCACACAGACATACACATGCACGCACACATGTATTTACAGACGCACACACACACACTCACACACACTCACGCACACACAAAACATACACGCACGCACACAGATATACGCACACACGCAAACACACGCACGCAGACAGACATACGCACACAGACACACACCCACGCACACACACAGACACACACACACGCATTTAACGACGTATACACACACACACGTGCACGCACACAGACGTACGCATGCACGCACACACATGTATTTACGGACGCACACTCACACACTCACACATGCACAGACATACGCATGGACACACACGCACGCACACAAGCACGCATGCACGAGCGCCCACACGCACGAGCGCGCACACGCACGCACACACACACACACACACACACACAAAACATACACGCACACAGACATACGCAGGCACGCACACATGTATTTACGGACGCGCACACAGACACACACACACGCATTTAACGACGTATACACACACACACGTGCACGCACACAGACATTCGCATGCACGCACACATGTATTTACGGACGCACACACACACTCACACACGCACGCACACACACACTCACACACGCACAGACATACGCATGGACACACACACACACACACAGACATAGACACGCACACACACGCATACACACACATTTACGGACGCACACACGCACGCACACAGACACACACACACTTTATACTACTGTAGTTTACTTTAAATTACTCAGCAACTTTACATGCACTTAAATTACCATACATTACTTTACCGTAGTTTACTTATCAAATTCCCATTTCTGTTGTTAATCACTTAATCATTTTACAATTTGCTCAATTCACCGTTGATTACTTACTTTGCTATGCGATAGTTTACTTGATAACTTTACTTCAAGCAACTTTAACTGTAATAAAGGCGCTCTCTGCCCCCCCCAGGCCTTCGAGGACATCTACATCGAGCAGAGGAAGGTGATCAAGGTGGTGCTCGAGTACTCGGACAAGATCTTCACCTACATCTTCATCCTGGAGATGTTGCTCAAATGGCTCGCCTACGGCTTCAAGAAGTACTTCACCAACTACTGGTGCTGGCTCGACTTCCTCATCGTCGACGTAAGTCAATGATTGGTTGATTCGTTGGGTTACCGGTCAGTTAAAATGTTTATATGTTTTAGTTCTGATTTGATTATTCTGATTCATCGAATGACTCAACAGTAGACCACTAGGCCAGGAGATATCTGTGAGTTCAATTATCAACTACTGTCTTTGCGCAAAATCACTTTTTAAAGGTGCCATGCCATACAAAACCCTTGTTACTTGCATTTTTAGAAATATGTTAGGTCCATATGTGTTTGTGTGTGTGTTATGTTGTGAATGTGAAATTGAACTTTTACCTCCTCTGTCAGCTCTAGCCACTGAAAAGAAATAAGCAGAGAAATCAGACCAATTACAAAAGCTGGTCAGTCTGACATCATACTGCCTGAGCTCATTACTATTCATGAGCTCGCCCAGTTGGGCTGGGTAAAGGATACTGACAGCCAGGCTCTCATTGGCTAGCTGTTAGCCAATCAGAGTCAAACAGCTTAGCTTGTTGAATATTAATGAGAACTGGCACAAATCGAGCCGAGTCTTCCTGCAGGCTTTCTATACCACGCTAGAATGACTTGAAACAAGGTAACCAAGGTTACAGAGTCCATGGTAGAACTTCAGACATCACCACAAAGTCATCAAATACGTGTGGCAGGGCACCTTTAAGTAAAAGTATGATTTCTTTGATGTACAAGTAAAATTACCGATATAAAAATCTAGTCAAGTAAACGAAAAAAATAGCTCATTTAAAATGTACGAAGAGTAAAAGTAATTTAGTAACTTTTCTAAGTTACTTTTACTAATTTAATTAAATTCCAGTCTTTTGCGGTTTGATACACAACGGCATATCGCGCTTATGATTTTAGTTTTGCCGACAGATACTTTGCCAAAGCAACCGAGACCTTTTTTTTATTTACATTTCTTTTACTCGGTGACGGATTATATTTAAAATGTTGCAAAGTGCAACACTTCAAGTGAAAACAAAGGAAGTAGTAAAAGTAAAAGTACAGATTTTAAAAATGACTCTAAAAAGGTAAAAGGTAACGTGAGTAATTGTAATTAGTTACGTTTGACTTCTGCTCAACAGTGACGCTGATGACAACATTATTTATATCAATGGTGATGTCTTTACAGAGACGATAATCATTATTTGAAACCTGTCGACTATGTAACGATGATGATGATGATGATGATGATGATGATGATGATGATGATGATGATACAAACGTGTTGAACATGTTAAACGTCCCATGGCATGGAAATGTCACTTTATGTTTGTTTTTTTCAACATTAATATGAGTCCCCCCCAGCCTGCCTATGGAAATGGTGATAGGTGTAAACCGAGCCCTGGGTATCCTGCTCTGCCTTTGAGAAAATGAAAGCTCAGATGGAAAAATCAGGAATCTTCTCCTTATGAGGTCATAAAGAGCAAGGTTACCTCCCCTTTCTCTGGTTTGCCCGCCCAGAGAATTTGGCCCACCCATGAGAGAGAGAGAGAGAGACATCATGGCTTTCAAACAAGGAAAGTGGTAGTTGGTCAAGACCACGAAAACCGAACCCCACCAAAAAGCCCAATATTTGGCCGAATCTGAAGCCGAATCCTCGATTCGGTGCATCCCTACTAGAGATGTTCCGATACCAATACCTCCTAAAATGCTGGTATCGTTATCGGCAAGTACAGTACAGGCAAAAAGTTTGGACACACCTTCTCATTCAATGCGTTTCCTTTTTATTTTCATGAATATTTACATTGTAAATTCTCACTGAAGGCATCAAAACTATGAATGAACACATATGGAATTATGTAGTTAACAAAAAAGTGTGAAATAACTGAAAACATGTCTTATATTTTAGATTCTTCAAAGTAGCCACCCTTTGCTTTTTTTGATAACTCTGCAAACCCTTGGTGTTCTCTCAATGAGCTTCATGAGGTAGTCACCTGAAATGGTTTTACCTTCACAGGTGTGCTTTGTCAGGGTTCATTAGTGGAATTATTTCCCTTATTAATAAAAAAGCAAAGGGTGGCTACTTTGAAGAATCTAAAATATAAGACAAGTTTTCAGTTATTTCACACTTTTTTGTTAAGTACATAATTCCATATGTGTTCATTCATAGTTTTGATGCCTTCAGTGAGAATCTACAATGTAAATAGTCATGAAAATAAAAAGGAAACGCATTGAATGAGAAGGTGTGTCCAAACTTTTGGCCTGTTCCGTTCATGACACACATTTACAGGTATTAAAGTGAGATGTGTGCTGACTCTCAGTTAGCGTGTGTGTGTTACAGTTCACTGTTAGACATTTCTGTAATATCTGCAGTTAATACCTACATACCACACAGTAAAATACAATATTTTACTGTAGCTTCCAATGCATTATGGGGATTTTGGCTGATATCAAACACTGTATACAGAGATTTTTACTGTATTTTTAGAAATTGAAGTAAGTTACTGTATTTAGTTTGGCGCCGATTACTAACTCTTAGTTACTGAAATATATAATTACACTAACTCTTAGTTACTGTAATATACAATTACACAGTTACTAAGTGTTACTGTAAAAGGAGTATACAGTTAGGTACTGTAAATGTGAATTACGCAAGTAAGTTACCGTAAAAACCCTTGGAAATGTCTAACGGTGTAGGTTTCTTGTTGCTCTGTATCTCGCTCCGCTGCAATAATGCAATTCTATAAATAAAAGGAGAGAGAGACTTAGAGCAAGAGAGAGAGAGCAAGAAAGAGAGAGCAAGAGAGAGAGAGAGAGAGAGAGAGAGAGAGAGCTTCAGGCCAAACAATCCTAAGTGGCTTTTTAACCTCTGCACACACACACACACACACACACACACACAGTCAAGATGTGTATATTTGGACACTCACACTCTCTCTTTCACTCTTCTGGGCGAGATTGTGTCGAGGTAATGTGACACACACACACAGTCTCTCTCCCCTCTCTCTCTCTCTCTCTCTCTCTCTCTCTTGCTCTCTCTTTCTTGCTCTCTCTCTCTTGCTCTCTCTCTCTTGCTCTAAGTCTCTCTCTCCTTTTATTTATAGAATTGCATAATTGCAGCGGAGCGAGATACAGAGCAACAAGAAACCTACACCGTTAGACATTTCCAAGGGTTTTTACGGTAACTTACTTGCGTAATTCACATTTACAGTACCTAACTGTATACTCCTTTTACAGTAACACTTAGTTACTGTGTAATTGTATATTACGGTAACTAAGAGTTAGTTATTGTAATGCTTTGGAAGCTACAGTAAAATATTGTATTTTACTGTGTGGTATGTAGGTATTAACTGCAGATATTACAGAAATGTCTAACAGTGTACTGTAACACACACACGCTACCTGAGAGTCAGCACACATCTCACTTTAATACCTGTAAATGTGTGTCATGTACAGTACAGGCCAAAAGTTTGGACACACCTTCTCATTCAATGCGTTTCCTTTTTATTTTCATGACTATTTACATTGTAGATTCTCACTGAAGGCATCAAAACTATGAATGAACACATATGGAATTATGTACTTAACAAAAAAGTGTGAAATAACTGAAAACATGTCTTATATTTTAGATTCTTCAAAGTAGCCACCCTTTGCTTTTTTATCAATAAGGGAAATAATTCCACTAATGAACCCTGACAAAGCACACCTGTGAAGGTAAAACCATTTCAGGTGACTACCTCATGAAGCTCATTGAGAGAACACCAAGGGTTTGCAGAGTTATCAAAAAAAGTAAAGGGTGGCTACTTTGAACAATCTAAAATATAAGACATGTTTTCAGTTATTTCACACTTTTTTGTTAAGTACATAATTCCATATGTGTTCATTCATAGTTTTGATGCCTTCAGTGAGAATATACAACCTTCCCGTAATCAACGGTGCCGTCATTAAGGCGACCAGCGTAGAGCAAGTGTAGCGCAAGCGTAGGGTTCGGTTCGGTGGGAAAAATGTCTAAGGTTCGGCAGAAACCGAACCCCGCCAAAAAGCCCAATATTTTGGCCTTGGTGCATCCCTGGTTTTTACATTACTGTGTAAGTTTTTGTACCTGAAACACAGAAAAGGGTCTGAAGGTGGGTCAGGGGAGAGAACAAGTCACAAAAACACATAAAAAATCCACATAGCCTGGAGCACATTGGACAAGGCATTCACCAGACCTGCCAGATTACCAGTCCACCTAGATTTAGACTTCTCTTTATTGATCCTTTTGGGATGACTCCCTCAAGGAAATCGGATTTCCAGCAGCAGATTTCAGCTTACAAAAAACACTTAAATAAAGAGGTATAAAAAAAAATACAGTATAAAAAATACAGTATAAGAATAACAATAACAATAAACTAAAGATAAATATATATAGGACTGTGTATGACACTGTTATTATACAGTGCAGGGATAGTAGTACACAGCTGTTAAAACATAATCAAATAAATAAATATATGACACGCAAGAAATGGTATCGGACCATATCTTGTAGGGAGTAAGGACAGTGTTTACGGTATGGAAATATTTGAGAGAATTTCTGTCCGTTAGATTTGGGGTAATGTCTAAATAAATGTCTGCCGTTGTAGATCTCAGTGTTGGGTCTCCTGGCTCAGTACGTCTCTATGGACCACATCATGACCATGCGGGTGCTGAGGACATTCAGGGCTCTGCGTCCTCTCCGGGCCGCGTCCCGCTTCGCTGGTATCAGGGTAAGAACCGGCTGAATTCACCTCGGAGAGCCACCCTGAGCCAACCGAGCCGAGACCTGCATCCGCTCGTGTACATGTGTGGGGCTCAGCTGGCTGGAGAGAGTTTTATTTTAGGATGCTTTGATCAGAGGGAATATCTCAAGACTGTTTACGATACAGCTGCAACATTTTATGGTTAATCCTCCCTCATATTGCTAGACTTTTGCCTTAACTTTCAGGGTAACTAGCTTTTCTTTCAACCTGAACTCTATTTTCCTTTGTTTTTTGTGTGTGTAAGTGACTGATGGGAACAACAATCTTTGACGTTGGTCCATTATTAAGCGAGATCGCTGCAGTCGGCACTCAGCGAAACAGGGCAATTGTGCAGCTTGTATTTACCTTGACAAAAGTGCTTTTTGTTGCCGCTGAAATACTCAGATTATTATTCTAAGTGTCTGACAACATTATGGAAAGGATCCCTACAGAGATAGACCTTTTGTTTAACCAGAAACAGCTCTGAAGTCGCTTGCGCTAAACCCACCAGACCCCATTTATAAAAGCAATACTTTTAGCGTGTATGGATCCAACATATTTTCACATGTAAATCAGTAAACTATGTGTTTTTGTCAACCAAAGCTAGAGTTGTGATCGTTGGGAAAGTGGAAAGACGACCCAAAACGGCTTTTCATAGTTTTATTTTGTTTCTGTGGACTTTGAATGAAGTGTGTTTTACGATGCTAAAATTACTGTTTATTTACATGGAGTCTGGTGGGTTTAGCGAACGCAATTCCGTGGATGTGAATCAGTGTTTCCCAAAGTCCAAGATCATCCTCAAATGTCTTGTTTAGTCCACAACTCAAAGATATTCAGTTTACTGTCACAGAGGAGAGAAGAAACTAGAACCATATTCACATTTAAAAAGCTGGAATCAGATAATTTTTCCCATTTTTTCTCATAAAAAATGACTAATGGATTATTATAAAATAGTTGCCATTTTATGGATTAATCTTTGGGGCTCTAATTTGAACTGACTTTTGGATTGCGAGGTTGTAATGCAATCATGTTGAAACATTCCCTAAAAAGTACTTTTAATCAAAAATCAAAAGTATCACAATTCAGTCGGACGTACAGTTCAGGCCAAAAGTTTGGACACACCTTCTCATTCAATGTGTTTCTTTATTTTCATGACTATTTCCATTGTAGATTCTCACTGAAGGCATCAAAACTATGAATGAACACATATGGAATTATGTACTTAACAAAAAAGTGTGAAATAACTGAAAACATGTCTTATATTTTAGATTCTTCAAAGTAGCCACCCTTTGCTTTTTTTGATAACTCTGCAAACCCTTGGTGTTCTCTCAATGAGCTTCATGAGGTAGTCACCTGAAATGGTTTTACCTTCACAGGTGTGCTTTGTCAGGGTTCATTAGTGGAATTTGTTCCCTTTATTAATAAAAAAGCAAAGGGTGGCTACTTTGAAGAATCTAAAATATAAGACATGTTTTCAGTTATTTCACACTTTTTTGTTAAGTACATAATTCCATATGTTTTCATTCATAGTTTTGATGCCTTCAGTGAGAATCTACAATGTAAATAGTCATGAAAATAAAAAGGAAACACATTGAATGAGAAGGTGTGTCCAAACTTTTGGCCCGTACTGTATGTCACTCTTTACGAAAGCTGTCGTGACACAGGATGCATTTACTCTGGCACTCCTTGGCCCTAAACCTTCATCAATCAGCCTCTTTTCTTACAGAGTGAACCGTAATGATCCCTTTCTTTTCCGCAGTTGGAACGACGGAGTGAATTCTTTGTATTTGGGCGTCAAAGTAACATTTCTTTCTACCACGGAGCGCTTCAAACTCCAAACTCGGTTTCTCATCCGAAACCAATCTTAAAGAGCATATAAAGCAGTAGCGGCACTAACTCTACTCCCCTCATCTTTTCCTTCCTCTCCTGCAGGAGTCTGCTGTTGGCTGATAATCAAACTCTCACCCCTCTCGTCTCTCTTCTGATTGGCTGGAATCAGCCGTCTCCCGCTCTGTCTTCTCGTTAGACATTAGTTTAACTGTCCGGCTTTCTCTCTTCTGCTTCTCCTCCTTCTGTCTTTTTTTTCTGGCTGTCTCTATCCTTTTCCTTCTGCTCTGTCTTTCTTTCTGCATCTCTCTCTCTCCTCCAGGTCTCGTTGGTCAGTTTGGTGGCCAACACGTTGGGTTATTCCGACTTTGCAGCGATCAAATCCCTGCGGACGCTGCGAGCCCTGCGGCCCCTCAGAGCCCTCTCCAGATTTGAAGGCATGAGGGTAAGAGTCAGTATTAATAAAACCAGCACACCTGGGCAGCAGTGGAGGAAGGATTCAGATCCTTTTACTGCAGTAAAACTACTAATACAACACAGAAAAAAGCACTATGTTACAGTAAGAGGCCTGCGTTGAAAATGTGCTGCTATTTTTGACGTTTGTGTGCTCTTTTTTTAGGACATTTTCATCGCTATTTCCAATTATTAGTGCTTTTTTTTCCAACGTTCTTGTCGTTTTTTTTCCCGACTGCTTTTAAAATGTGATTTTAACTTTAACTTTGTTTTGCTTGCTTTGCTAAACTCTATGATGACTAAGGAACTTTTTGAGTGACTTTTTTTAGGGCTTTATGTCGATTAAAATGCACCAAAAATGCATTAAAATTGAAAATAAAATCTATAAGTGCAACAAATACGTTGAAGAAAGCGACATGCAGTACATTTTTACACATTTGAATAGAGGAAAATCCTGAGCTCGGGTTAAAACTGTTTTGTCCCACAGTAAGAAATGCTCACACACACACACACACACACACACACACACACACACACACTCACACATACTCACAGGGAGGGTTGTTGTGTGGAAGCAGAAACTTAACATTTGTCATAAAGTCAGTAGTTATGCAAGATAACATGCCTCTAAATGCACGCACGCACACACACACACACACACACACACACATACACACACACTGCAGATAATATATGTTTGCATGCTCAAGCATAATATACATAACCAAAGGGAAAGATAGAGCACTTAATGCCCCGGGTCATCTCTGTATGACAACAAAGAAAGCCGACATGACGTGTGTAAAATAGTATCTAAAATAGCTACAAAAAAGTTGAAAAAGCGACATGCAATATAGTTTTTCGACGAAATAAAAGCATGTCAGTAATCTCTACATGTCTGGCCCTGAATGTGAATGTGTCAAACTCAAGGCCCGCGGGCCAAATCTGGCCCCTCGCAGATTCTGATCTGGCCCGCACATCAATATACAGTACAGGCCAAAAGTTTGGACACACCTTCTCATTCAATGCGTTTCCTTTTTATTTTCATGACTATTTACATTGTAGATTCTCACTGAAGGCATCAAAACTATGAATGAACACATATGGAATTATGTACTTAACAAAAAAGTGTGAAATAACTGAAAACATGTCTTATATTTTAGATTCTTCAAAGTAGCCACCCTTTGCTTTTTTTATTAATAAGGGAAATAATTCCACTAATGAACCCTGACAAAGCACACCTGTGAAGGTAAAACCATTTCAGGTGACTACCTCATGAAGCTCATTGAGAGAACACCAAGGGTTTGCAGAGTTATCAAAAAAAGCAAAGGGTGGCTACTTTGAAGAATCTAAAATATAAGACATGTTTTCAGTTATTTCACACTTTGTTGTTAAGTACATAATTCCATATGTGTTCATTCATAGTTTTGATGCCTTCAGTGAGAATCTACAATGTAAATAGTCATGAAAATAAAAAGGAAACGCATTGAATGAGAAGGTGTGTCCAAACTGTTGGCCTGTATTGTAGGGTCACAAAACATTTTGGCCCGCCTAGTTTTTTCCACTTTTTCCGACGTTTTGGTCACTTTTGCCGACATTTGTGTAGTTTTTTTTGACGTTTTTTTTTTCACTTTTGCCAACATTTTTGCCATTTTTTTCAGCGTTTTTGTCACTTTTGCTGAAAATGTTGGCATTTTTTGACCTTTTTGTCACTTTTTTCAAAGTTTTTGTCACTTTTACCAAAATGTTTGTCATTTTTCCTGACATTTTTGGGCGCTTCTTTTCTATGACGGCCGAGGAACTTTCTCCTGACTTCTTTAGGACTTTATGACGACCAAACTGTGAGTGAGAAGACTATATGACACAAAGCCTATCAATAAACTAAACATGTCTGGCCCTTGGTGTGACTCTAATTTTCCACTGTGGCCCTCTGGGAAGTTGAGTTTGACACCCCTGCCCTAGAATATGAATCAAGCGCTCCCCTGTTTGTCACATTCAAACAGTACTTTTGGTGCCCAGGTGTGTTTGTTTTACGTTTGTTTTATCCTCTTAACATCTCGCCTGCTTGTTTCAGTGTTTTCTACTCTTTGATTGGTTTCATCTCGTTACTTCCTGTCAGTGTTTTTATTTTTTTTTAGTTCACCTTTGACTTTCCCTCCTCCTCAGAGGTTTTCTCTTTCAGAACAACAAACTCCCAAATGTCTCCGTGGTGTGAAAAGTTATCAGTATTTAAACTTTGCATGTCCGGAAAGCTTTTGCGAGCAGAGAGGAACCTCGTCTCGTTCATCACGCAGTATTACTGACAGCCATTGGTGTAGTCTGATGCACTGGTTCTCAAACTTTCTTCAATAATGTACCACCTTTTGAATTGTTTCTTTATGCCAAGTACCCCCTGACCAGTGCTAATCATTTTTTGTAGAAGAAAAAGTGTACATAAACAGGAACAGTACAGCGCTGTCAGCGATAGATTTACCAAACAACAGCCTTTTATTAATTAAAAAAACATTTAAATGCTGATGAGAAAAAGAGACAAAAACTGTAAAAAAGACAAAACTTGGAAAAAAAAGATGGTAGAAAGAAGGAAGGAAGTAAGGCAAGAATAGATCAAAATAGTATCAAAAACTTCAAAAACAGTGACATAAGAAGAAAGAAGCGAGAAACTTGTAAAAAGTAGAAAGACAGTAGAAGGAAGGATAGATTAGGTCCAATGAAGGGGACACAAATGTCAACATTTTTGGTAGGAAAAAGAAAAAGTCTACATAAAGAGGAACAATGTTTTGGACAACAGTCTTGTAACTATTAAACATTTAGTTAAAAATCTCAGGTACCACCTGCAGTCCTCCAGAGGACCCCTAGTGGAACACGTAGAGCTGGGCGATTTGTTTCCCTAAAAAAATCTGCTATTATATATTATATTATATTTTAAAAATATATATTTATTGTATTGAATTAAAGTGCATCAACATAAACAAAATTGCAAAGGCAAACCCTTTCTCTAAGTGAAAAGTCACTGTGCAGTGTGCAACAAAGATTTTTAAACATCCAAATTATTTATACTGTATTTGGATTAAAAAAAATCTAAAAAAAATCGATTTTTTGAAAATATTAATTGATTTGACCTACCAACTCGATTTTTTAAATCAAATCAATTTTTTTCCCAGCCCTATGTACACGTACCCCCATTTGAGAACCACTAGTCTAATGTATTGCAGTGGGTATACTGTACTGTATTAAATATATTGGGTCAGAATCTGCCTTTGGGGTGGAGGGATCGGCATATCATAGTGGGGGGTCTGGGTGTCCTCCCCCAGGGAAGTTTTGAGCATCAACAACTTCATTTCCAGTATTGTATATACACTTTTATGCACCAATTTACAGTGGAAATCCGTTTATTTAGCCTATACAAAGAAGAAAAACACAGATGACAATTCAAAATATATCAAAATATAATGGAAAGTATGCTGTAGCGCACATGTGTCAAACTCATATTAATTTAGGTTCACAATATATTTTGGCCCACCTAGTTTTGGTGCGCCAAACCAACAACATGGGAAACAGTTTTTTCAACTTGCAATTACGCCACACTCAACGCAGAATTCGGCAAATTTGCCGACTTTGAGAATCAGAAATTGCCCCAGAAGCAGCAGAGAGTTTAATATTCAGGCTGAGAAAGAGCTTGTTGTGAGTCAGCTATAGGTGAAAGCCTACTTACTTAGAAAATTAATCATGGTGTTGCTCGATTTCCTAAATTCTAGGATGGCTTTTGGAACTTTTTTGCTGATTTTTTCAGGGCTTGATGTGGACCAAACTGTAAGTTAGAATATAATATGAGACATGCAGTAATTGAGTCAAAGATATTTGACTTTTTGGATGAAATAAAAGCATGTTAATAAACTCTACATGTGTGGCCCTTGGTGCGATTCTCTTTTTCCAGTGTGGCCCTCTGGGAAATTGAGTTTGACACCCCTGCTGTAGCGTGTCATTGGGCATTTTTAAGTTGGTATATGGAAATCCTGGAGCTTTCTTAGTGTAGTATATTCTGCGTATATATACCTGCGTATCACGTAGAGTACACCACTGCTGACAGCGGCTCGGAGTCAGCGTCCTGCAAAAACTTAGTCTGGCTTTGAGAGACCTTCCTCCACAGCGCTGCGGAGGAAGGTCAGGCTAGTCCGCACAGCATTCTGGGATGGGAGGAGAACGTGCTCTGGTTCATTGGCATTTCTTTAAACCCCTGGTGTTGTCTTCCCCGTTGAACCGTGCAGCCTTTGGATTTTTTCAGGTCAAAATTTTAATTTTATGTGGGTGTCTTTTTTGACATTTTTGTCACTTTTTTCAATTTTTTTTTGTTTTTTTTTATGGAGGAAGAGAGAAGGAGAGAGAGAGAGGGAGAGACAGAGATGGAGGTAGAGAGAGAGAGAGGAAGAGAGAGGGAGGTAGAGAGAGAGGGAGTGAGAGAGAGAGAGAGAGAGAGGGAGAAAGAAGGATACAGATAGGGCGAGAGGAAGGGAGAAGAGGGAGAGAGAGAAAGAGAGAGAAGGGAGAAAGAGGGAGAGAGAGAGTAATGGAGAGGAAAGGAGAAAGAGGGAGAGAAAGAGAGAGAAAGAGGGAGAGAGAGAGAGGAATGGAGAGGAAAGGAGAAAGAGGGAGAGAGAGAAAGGGAGAGAGAGAGGGAGGAAAGGAGAAAGAATGAGAGAGAAGGAGGGAGAGAGAGGGAGAAAGAGGGAGAAAGTCACTTTTTTTTGTCACTTTTATGAAAGTTTTTCTTGTCACTTTTTCCGATGTTTTTAACGATGTTTCTTTTTTTTCTGCGCCTTTTGACGTTTTTGTGGGGGGAGGGTTTTCTCTTCACGTTTTTGAACTTTTCTCGACATTATTTGCTCCCGATGCGTTTAACTTGACCGGGCAACGTTTTGTTCTCCTGGGTCAAAATTTGGAGCGTCTTTTTCGACATTTTTGTCACTTTTTTTTCAAGGTTATTTTATCCCAAAACAATGTAAAAGCTGTAAAATTAAATAAAACACCCAAATTCAAAGAAAGAAGGGAAATGATCTTTCATTTTACTTGTGAAGAGTAATGGTTGTACGGAACAATCCACGTTATTTATTTATTTTTTTTGAAAATTCAGTTGAAAAAAACCCACCAAATTTCGGATATAGAAACTTTTGAGGACAACCGGAGGATTAAACCAATCACAGTCGTCTCGGGGCGGCACTAAGCAACGGGCAGAGCCAACGGCACCTCTGTAAAATATATCTACAGAACAGGCCAAAAGTTTGGACACACCTTCTCATTCAATGCGTTTCCTTTTTATTTTCATGACTATTTACATTGTAGATTCTCACTGAAGGCATCAAAACTATGAATGAACACATATGGAATTATGTACTTAACAACAAAGTGTGAAATAACTGAAAACATGTCTTATATTTTAGATTCTTCAAAGTAGCCACCCTTTGCTTTTTTTGATAACTCTGCAAACCCTTGGTGTTCTCTCAATGAGCTTCATGAGGTAGTCACCTGAAATGGTTTTACCTTCACAGGTGTGCTTTGTCAGGGTTCATTAGTGGAATTATTTCCCTTATTGATAAAAGAGCAAAGGGTGGCTACTTTGAAGAATCTAAAATATAAGACATGTTTTCAGTTATTTCACACTTTTTTGTTAAGTACATAATTCCATATGTGTTCATTCATAGTTTCGATGCCTTCAGTGAGAATCTACAATGTAAATAGTCATGAAAATAAAAAGGAAACGCATTGAATGAGAAGGTGTGTCCAAACTTTTGGCCTGTACTGTATATTATGGGACTTTTTTGCCACGAAAATGCGGGGATTATGAAATCATATGCGGATTTTGGCTGATTATGCGTTGAATTATGGGATCGCATGATCACGTTTTTCTGGAGGGACTGGCTAGTTGACAACTAATTGATTAATCTTTGCAGCTCTATTAATGTGTTGATCACTTTAAAGTTGCAGCTGGTGAAGGTCGAGCTCATTTGAATGACTTTATATAATTTATATACTTACCTATAGACTTTATATACTTTATTTACTTTATAGACTTTATTTACTTTATAGACTTTATATACTATATGTACTTTATATACTTTATTTACTTTATAGACTTTATTTACTTTATAGACTTTATATACTATATGTACTTTATATACTTTATATACTTTATTTACTTTATATACTTTATATACTATATGTACTTTATATACTTTATTTACTTTATATACTTTATATACTATATGTACTTTATATACTTTATTTACTTTATATACTTTATATACTATATGTACTTTATATACTTTATTTACTTTATATACTTTATATACTATATGTACTTTATATACTTTATTTACTTTATAGACTTTATATACTATATGTACTTTATATACTTTATTTACTTTATAGACTTTATATACTATATGTACTTTATATACTTTATTTACTTTATAGACTTTATATACTTTATATACTTTATAGACTTTATATACTATATATACTTTATAGACTTTATATACTATATGTACTTTATATACTTTATATACTTTATTTACTTTATATACTTTATATACTATATGTACTTTATATACTTTATTTACTTTATATACTTTATATACTATATGTACTTTATATACTTTATTTACTTTATATACTTTATATACTATATGTACTTTATATACTTTATTTACTTTATATACTTTATATACTATATGTACTTTATATACTTTATTTACTTTATAGACTTTATATACTATATGTACTTTATATACTTTATTTACTTTATAGACTTTATATACTATATGTACTTTATATACTTTATTTACTTTATAGACTTTATTTACTTTATAGACTTTATATACTATATGTACTTTATATACTTTATATACTTTATTTACTTTATAGACTTTATATACTATATATACTTTATTTACTTTATTTACTTTATAGACTTTATATACTATATGTACTTTATATACTTTATTTACTTTATAGACTTTATATACTATATGTACTTTATATACTTCATTTACTTTATAGACTTTATATACTTTATATACTTTATAGACTTTATATACTATATGTACTTTATATACTTTATTTACTTTATAGACTTTATTTACTTTATAGACTTTATATACTATATGTACTTTATATACTTTATATACTTTATTTACTTTATAGACTTTATATACTATATGTACTTTTATATACTTTATTTACTTTATAGACTTTATATACTATATGTACTTTATATACTTTATTTACTTTATAGACTTTATATACTATATGTACTTTATATACTTTATATACTTTATTTACTTTATAGACTTTATATACTATATGTACTTTATATACTTTATTTACTTTATAGACTTTATATACTATATGTACTTTATATACTTTATTTACTTTATAGACTATTTATACTATATGTACTTTATATACTTTATTTACTTTATAGACTTTATATACTGTATGTACTTTATATACTTTATTTACTTTATAGACTTTATATACTATATATACTTTATATACTTTATAGACTTTATAGACTTTATATACTATATGTACTTTATATACTTTATATACTTTATAGACTTTATAGACTTTATATACTTTATAGACTTTATATACTTTATAGACTTTATAGACTTTATATACTTTATAGACTTTATAGACTTTATATACTATATAGACTTTATATACTTTATATACTTTATATACTTTATAGACTTTATAGACTTTATATACTTTATATACTTTATAGACTTTATATACTTTATAGACTTTATATACTTTATATACTTTATATACTTTATATACTATATAGACTATATAGACTTTATAGACTTTATAGACTTTATATACTTTATATACTTTATAGACTTTATATACTATATAGACTTTATATACTTTATATACTTTATATACTATATAGACTATATAGACTTTATAGACTTTATAGACTTTATATACTTTATAGACTTTATATACTATATAGACTTTATATACTTTATATACTTTATATACTATATAGACTATATAGACTTTATATACTTTATAGACTTTATATACTTTATAGACTTTATAGACTTTATAGACTTCATATACTTTATAGACTTTATATACTTTATATACTTTATAGACTTTATAGACTTTATAGACTTTATATACTGTCGATGCAGCAAAGAGAGAGAGACGTTTTGAGCCGAAAGGTGTGCAGGATGCTGACTCCCGGTTCCCTCCCATCCTATGATCCTCTTCGCCTTCATTTGTCTGTGGGTGATACGATTAGCTCTCACGCTCACTCAGCAGGGGATTCTGGGTAGGAGAACGGCATTGTGGTTATATACGAAGAGGAGGGCTGGAGTGTCGGGTCGACCTGACGTTAGCCGACTCAGCTCTCACTCTGAGGAGGCAGGGAGAGATTATTGTCCACACAAATACAAAATCAGAAAGTCCACTGTACACTTTCACTCACTCCTTCTGCTCCGAGGTAACACGGACTACGTTTACATGCACAAAATATTCTGGGTTTTGCCAAAAAAAAATTCTAATCAGGGGAGAACTTGCACTCTCGGGGAAACTTCCAGTTTCTGAACTGGTTGCAGTTCCACGCTGGTTCCATATAGGGGGCGCTCAAGGGCCAGTGCAGAATGAATGGAGGTCTATGGAGCTATACCCCTCAAAATCCACTTTTCTCAGGATATCATTTCTTTGCTAAACTCTATGATGACTAAGGAACTTTTTGAGTGACTTTTTTTTAGGGTTTCATGTCGATAAAAGTGCACCAAAAGTCAAAAAAGAAATTAAAATAAAATCTACAAGAGCAACAAAAACGTTGAAAAAAGCGACATGCGGTACATTTTTACACATTTGAATAGAGGAAAATCATGAGCTCGGGTCTAATACTGTTTTGTCCCACAGTAAGAAATGCTCACACACACACACACGCACATACACACACACACACACATAAACACACATAAACACACATAAACACACACGCACACACGCACACACACACACACACACACAGGGAGGGTTGTTGTGTGGAAGCAGAAACTTAACATTTGTCATAAAGTCAGTAGTTATGCATGTTAACATGCCTCTAAACGCACGCACACACACACACACACACACACACACACTGCAGTGAATATATGTTGAGTTTAATATTTGCATTCTCAAGCATATACAGTACATAACCAAAGGGAAACATAGAGCACTTAATGCTCCGGTTCATCTCTGCACGACAACAAAGAAAATCCACAAAATCCACTTTTCTCAGGATATCATTTTTTTTGTCTAGTAATTTGAATGTTGCATTCGAAAGGCGAAGCTAAGAAAATACACGTTCCTGGGTGGTAGATGTTTTTAAAGATGCTTTTTTGTTTGTTCTAATAAGCCTTTTTAAGATGTCAATGACGTCATACACATCATACGGCAACCATAGCAACGCAGAGAGCTGACCGTCCAGGGGTGTCAAACTCAACTTCACTATAAGGGCCACATTGGAAATGAGAATCCCATTCAGAGGCCAGACATGTGGAGTTTATTGACTTTTATTAAATCAAGAAAAGTCAATTATCTTTGACCTTATTATTGCATTGTCGTGGAAGTTTCCTTTGCAGCAGGGGGAGAGGTTTCAGAGTTTAGTAAATTGAAACAAATAGGACAGACTGAGACTAGAACCAAGTTGTTGAAAAGAAAAAAACATCGTTAAAAACATCGGAAAAAGTGACAAGAAAAACTTTCATAAAAGTGACAAAAAAAGTGACTTTCTCCCTCTTTCTCCTTTCCTCTCCCTTCCTCTCTTTCCCTCTTTCTCCCTTCCTCTCGCCTTATCTGTATCCTTCTTTCTCACTCTTTCTCCTTTCCTCTCTCTCTCTCTCTCTGTCTCTCCCTCTCCCTCTCGCTTTCCCTCTCTCTCTTCCTCCTTTAAAAAAAAAACAATAGCGTCCAAAAAAAAGGTTTAAAGTTTCTCTCTCTCCCTCTTTCTTTCTCCCTCTTTCTCTCTCTTTCTCTCTGTCTTTCTCCTTTCCTCTCCATTCCTCTCTCTCTCCCTCTTTCTCCCTCCTCTCTCTTTCTCTCTCTCCCTCTTCTCCCTTCCTCTCGCCCTATCTGTATCCTTCTTTCTCCCTCCCTCTCTCTCCCTCCCCTCCCTCTCTCTTCCTCTCTCTCTCTCTCTCCCTCCCTCTCTCTCTCCCTCCCCTCCCTCTCTCTCCTCTCTCCCTCTCTCTTCCTCTCTCTCTCTCTCACTCCCTCTCTCTCTCCCTCCCCTCCCTCTCTCTCTACCTCCTTCTCTCTCCCTCCCTCTCTCTCTCCCTCCCCTCCCTTTCTCTTCCTCTCTCTCTCTCTCTCTCTCCCTCTCTCTCTCCCTCCCCCTCCCTCTCTCTCTCTCCCACTCCCTCTCTTTCTCCCTCCCCTCCCTCTCTCTTCCTCTTTCTCTCTCTCCCTCCCCCTCCCTCTCTCTTCCTCTTTCTCTCTCTCCCTCTCTCTCTCACTCCCTCTCTCTCTCCCTCCCTCTCTCTCTCTCTCACTCCCTCCCTCTCTCTTCCTCTCTGTCTCTCTCCCTCCCTCTCTGTCTCTCCCTCTCTCTCTCCTTCTCTCTTCCTCCATAAAAAAAAAAAATTTGAAAGAAGTGACAAAAATGTCGAAAAAGTCGCCCACATAAAATTAAAATTTTGACCTACGTACAAAAATCCAAAAGTTGCACGGTTCGACGGGGAAGACAACACAAGGGGTTAAAACCAAGACTAGAACCAAGACTAGAACTAAGACTAGAACCAAGACTAGAACCAAGTTGGGTTTTTTTTGGATTTTATTAAAAACATATATATTTGCAAATATGGAGCAACATGATTTCACATTTTCTCAAATGAGTGAACAGAACACTAGGCTTTTATGCATCTTCAGAGTGACAGCACACACGCACTTGGATTATTATGACGCTACAATTTTGACAGGCAATCTGATACACATGAAGACAATCAGAGAAATACAAGAGACATCTTGGAGTCATCTCACCTCCTCCTCCCGGTACGACTTTCACCCCCCAGTTACATCTTAACTGGGATGGGAAAACATGAGATAGTTTTAGGCTGACCTTGTACCTTTATCGGTTCAGACAAACAGCTCACATAGTGTTCCAGACTGGACACCTCAGCAGTTTAAGCAGAAACTAAGATAAACTGTCTTTCAATAATGTGAGAGAATTAAAGTAGAAATAAAACATAAAAATATAAGGCATTATGCTTAAATGTAATTGTTCCCATTACAGCATGTCTCACATAATCTTCTCACTTTACAGTTGACAGTCGACAGAAAGAAAAAACTAAAGTCTGCAAAGAAGTTTGGTATAGCCATCATAGAAAAAAGCAGCAAAACAAAAAAGCTAAAAAGTTGCAAAAAACGTCAAAGAAAGCACCAAAATCATCAGATAAAGTAACAAAAAATTCAAAAAAAGTGACAAAAACTTTTGAGAACCTAAATTAATTTGAGGGCTGGATGAAAATCTACGAGGGGCCAGATTAGGCCATAAACACCACGCTGAATACATGTCCTGGGAATGTTTCTGTGTCACATGTCTTAATCTGAAAGGGCTTTATATATAGTAGTATATCCAAACATGTCGATCTAATTCAGATTAATGTCATATTGGGAATAACAGTGGAATATATACAGTACAGGCCAAAAGTTTGGACACACCTTCTCATTTAATGCGTTTCCTTTTTATTTTCATGACTATTTACATTGTAGATTCTCACTGAAGGCATCAAAACTATGAATGAACACATATGGAATTATGTACTTAACAAAAAAGGTGTGAAATAACTGAAAACATGTCTTATATTTTAGATTCTTCAAAGTAGCCACCCTTTGCTTTTTTTTGATAACTCTGCAAACCCTTGGTGTTCTCTCAATGAGCTTCATGAGGTAGTCACCTGAAATGGTTTTACCTTCACAGGTGTGCTTTGTCAGGGTTCATTAGTGGAATTATTTCCCTTATTAATAAAAAAGCAAAGGGTGACTACTTTGAAGAATCTAAAATATAAGACATGTTTTCAGTTATTTCACACTTTTTTGTTAAGTACATAATTCCATATGTGTTCATTCATAGTTTTGATGCCTTCAGTGAGAATCTACAATGTAAATAGTCATGAAAATAAAAAGGAAACGCATTGAATGAGAAGGTGTGTCCAAACTGTTGGCCTCTACTGTGTATGTGTTCATGTAAACACTCATCAGATAGCTTGTCCAGCCGGCCTCAGCCCTGCAACGTACAGCAGACTTTTAAAACTATATTTTTGACTCACACACACACACATACACACACAAACAGACAAACAGACACACAGACACACACACACACACACACAGACACACAAACAGACACACACACACACAGAAATAGACACACACACACATATATATCATTTGTGACTGCATGCTGTGCTCTGAATACTCACGTTAAAGTTATACATCAACTTTTGTGTGTGTGTGTGTGTGTGTCTATGCGTGCGTGTGTGTGTGTGTGTGCGTATGTGTGTGTCTCTGTGTGTGCGTATGTGTGTGTGTTTCTCTGTGTGTGTGTGTCTATGTCTGTGTGTGTGTGTGTGTGTGTGTGTGTGTGTGTGTCTATTTCTGTGTGTGTGTGGCTCTGTATGTGTGTGTGTGTGTGTCTATGTCTGTGTGTGTGTGTGGCTCTGTGTGTGTGTGTGTGTGTGTGTCTGTGTGTGTGTGTCTATGTCTGTGTGTCTATGTCTGTGTGTGTGGCTCTGTGTGTGTGCGTGTGCGTGTGTGTGTGCGTATGTGTGTGTTTCTCTGTGTGTGTGTGTGTCTATGTCTGTGTGTGTGTGGCTCTGTGTGTGTGCGTGTGTGTGTGTGTGCGTATGTGTGTGTCTCTGTGTGTGCGTATGTGTGTGTGTTTCTCTGTGTGTGTGTGTCTATGTCTGTGTGTGTGTGGCTCTGTGTGTGTGTGTGTGTGTGTGTGTGTGTGTGTGTGTGTGTCTATGTCTGTGTGTGTGTGGCTCTGTGTGTGTGTGTGTGTGTCTGTGTGTGTGTGTGTGTCTATGTCTGTGTGTGTGTGGCTCTGTGTGTGTGTGTCTCTCTCTGTGTCTCTATGTGTGTGTCTATGTCTGTGTGTGTTTGTCTGTGTGTGTGTGTGTGTGTGTCTCTGTGTGTGTGTCTCTGTGTGTGTCTCTGTGTGTGTGTGTGTGTGTGTGTGTGTGTGTGTGTGTGTGTCTCTGTGTGTGTGTGTGTGTGTGTGTGTGTGTCTCTGTGTGTGTGTCTCTGTGTGTGTGTGTGTGTGTGTCTCTATATGTGTGTGTGTGTGTGTATCTCTGTGTGTGTGTGTGTGTCTCTCTATATGTGTGTGTGTGTGTGTGTGTGTGTGTGTGTGTGTGTGTGTGTGTGTGTGTGTGTGTGTGTGTGTCTCTCTGTGTGTGTGTCTCTGTGTGTGTGTCTCTGTGTTATTTGTACCTGTGCAGGTGGTGGTGAACGCCCTGATCGGGGCCATCCCCTCCATCATGAACGTGCTGCTGGTCTGTCTCATCTTCTGGCTCATCTTCAGCATCATGGGCGTCAACCTGTTCGCCGGAAAGTTCGGCCGCTGCGTCAACCGCACGGGCCACATCTTCGACTCGTCCTTCATCAACAACAAGTCGGAGTGCGAGGCGCTCAACGACACCTCGCTCTACTACTGGACCAAAGTCAAAGTCAACTTCGACAACGTGGGCGCCGGTTACCTGGCGCTGCTGCAAGTGGTGAGTAGGCTCCAGCCCTGAATGTTTTCTCATTCTTAAAGGAACATGACGACTTATTGGGAATTTGGCTTATTCACCGTAACCCCCAGAGTACGACAAGTCCATACATACCCTTCTCATCTCCGTGCGTGCTGTAACGCTGTCTGACGGCTCCAGCATTAGCTTAGCCTAGCACAGATCCTGCAGGTAACTGGTTCCAGCTAGCCTGCTGCTCCCAATTGTGACAAAAGTGACAAAATAACTCACATGTTGTGATTTGCAGAGTCACAGCGTGTACAAAAAACAACGTAACATGAGACACAGCCGTCTTCTAACCGTAAACAAACCGGGAACTATATTCTCAGGCGGAAGAATATAGTACTTGGGCGGAGTGATATGCTCGCAGCAAGCCTGTCTGAGAATATAGTTCCCGGTTTGTTTACGGTTAGAAGACGGCTGTGTCTCATGTTACGTTGTTTTTTGTACACGCTGTGACTCTAAGAAATCACAACATGTAAATAGGAACATGTTGGTGTTATTTTGTCACTTATTCGGAGCAGTAGGATTACTGGAACCATTCACCTGCATGTTCTGTGATGGGCTGATGCTGCTGGAGCCGTCAGACAGCATTACAGCACACACAGAGATTCTGGGCGTGCTGGTCTTACAGGGAGGTGTGTTCAGGTGCATTCTGGGCGTGCTGGTCTTACAGGGAGGTGTGTTCAGGTGCATATTTGCATTCTGGGCGTGCTGGTCTTACAGGGAGGTGTGTTCAGGTGCATTCTGGGTATCATACAAACCGTTGTTCATAAGTTATCGTAGGATATCATTCAAACCTGTCCGTGAGACTACGATGAAGTAAAAGATGTGAGTCCTTCTTCGTATTAAATCCTTTTTACAGTGTTCACGGGAAACAAAGAGCTTCAAGTGAAGAAGCGGAGGCACAAAAGTAAAAACTCGTAAAAGCATGACAACTTGAAAACAAATCAGACCCGAGTGTCTCCTCCGCAAACCCCGTAGGAGGATTGACTTTTCTGCCTTTCTCTCCTCCATCCATTTGCTGCATGTCTTAACCTTAATTTTCCTCCCACACCTTCACAGCTCTCCGTTTTGACTTTTACACTTCACCCTCCCTCTGTGTCTCTTTGTCTCCATTTGTCGTCCTAGCTCTCTAATTTCTTTTCACTGTTTTCTCTCTCTCTCTCTCTCTCTCACTGTCATCCATCTCTCTCTCTCTCTTTCTCTCTCTCTCTGTAACTTTTATTTAAATTAACTTTTTAACCATAGACTGTATAATAATAATGGACAAAGCGTCCGGTTCGGTGAAGTGCTGCAAATGCCGAAGTGCCTTTAAAGTGCCCATATTATGGAAAAAAAAAAAAACTTTTTCTGGGATTTTGGTGTGTTATTTTGTGTCTCTGGTGATTCCACATGCAATAGATAAAAAATACCCCCATGCTGTTTGGAGTGAGATATGGCTTTTGTATGTGTCCTGTCTTCAGTCTCCGGGTGAGCTGGTCAAAATCGGCTCGAAACGAGCTGGCTAACCGCAACCGTTAGCTCGTAGCATTAGCGGAGGATCTGCAGCAGTGAGAGAGAGAGCTGTGCAGTACAACAAAAATATGGTGTTTTTTGAATATTAAACCATGTAAACCTATTCTGGTACAACCTCAAAATACAATTAAACCATGTAAACCTATTCTGGTACAACCTTAAAATACAATTAAACCATGTAAACCTATTCTGGTACAACCTTAAAATACAATTAAACCATGTAAACCTATTCTGGTACAACCTTAAAATACAATTAAACCATGCAAACCTATTCTGGTACAACCTTAAAATACAATTAAACCATGTAAACCTATTCTGGTACAACCTTAAAATACAATTAAACCATGCAAACCTATTCTGGTACAACCTTAAAATACAATTAAACCATGTAAACCTATTCTGGTACAACCTTAAAAATACAATTAAACCATGCAAACCTATTCTGGTACAACCTTAAAATACAATTAAACCATGTAAACCTATTCTGGTACAACCTTAAAATACAATTAAACCATGTAAACCTATTCTGGTACAACCTTAAAATACAATTAAACCATGTAAACCTATTCTGGTACAACCTTAAAATACAATTAAACCATGTAAACCTATTCTGGTACAACCTCAAAAAGGTGGTGGTGAACGCCCTGATCGGGCCATCCCCTCCATCATGAACGTGCTGCTGGTCTGTCTCATCTTCTGGCTCATCTTCAGCATCATGGGCGCCAACCTGTTCGCGGAAAGTTCGGCCGCTGCGTCAACCGCACGGGCCACATCTTCGACTTTCGTCCTTCATCAACAACAAAGTCGGAGTGCGAGGCGCTCAACGACACCTCGCTCTACTACTGACCAAAGTCAAAGTCAACTCGACAACGTGGGCGCCGGTTACCTGGCGCTGCTGCAAGTGGTGAGTAGGCTCCAGCCCTGAATGTTTTCTCATTCTTAAAGGAACATGACGACTTATTGGGAATTTGGCTTATTCACCGTAACCCCCAGAGTACGACAAGTCCATACATACCCTTCTCATCTCCGTGCGTGCTGTAACGCTGTCTGACGGCTCCAGCATTAGCTTAGCCTAGCACAGATCCTGCAGGTAACTGGTTCCAGCTAGCCTGCTGCTCCCAATTGTGACAAAAGTGACAAAAGTCACTCACATGTTGTGATTTGCAGAGTCACAGCGTGTACAAAAAACAACGTAACATGAGACACAGCCAGTCTTCTTAACCGTAAACAAACCGGGAAACTATATTCTCAGGCGGAAGAATATAGTACTTGGGCGGAGTGATATGCTCGCAGCAAGCCTGTCTGAGAATATAGTTCCCGGTTTGTTTACGGTTAGAAGACGGCTGTGTCTCATGTTACGTTGTTTTTTGTACACGCTGTGACTCTAAGAAATCACAACATGTAAATAGGAACATGTTGGTGTTATTTTGTCACTTATTCGAGCAGTAGGATTACTGGAACCATTCACCTGCATGTTCTGTGATGGGCTGATGCTGCTGGAGCCGTCAGACTAGCATTACAGCACACACAGAGATTCTGGGCGTGCTGGTCTTACAGGGAGGTGTGTTCAGGTGCATTCTGGGCGTGCTGGTCTTACAGGGAGGTGTGTTCAGGTGCATATTTGCATTCTGGGCGTGCTGGTCTTACAGGGAGGTGTGTTCAGGTGCATTCTGGGTATCATACAAACCGTTGTTCATAAGTTATCGTAGGGATATCATTCAAACCTGTCCGTGAGACTACGATGAAGTAAAAGATGTGAGTCCTTCTTCGTATTAAATCCTTTTACAGTGTTCACGGGAAACAAAGAGCTTCAAGTGAAGAAGCGGAGGCACAAAAGTAAAAACTCGTAAAAAGCATGACAACTTGAAAACAAATCAGACCCGAGTGTCTCCTCCGCAAACCCCGTAGGAGGATTGACTTTTCTGCCTTTCTCTCCTCCATCCATTTGCTGCATGTCTTAACCTTAATTTTCCTCCCACACCTTCACAGCTCTCCGTTTTGACTTTTTACACTTCACCCTCCCTCTGTGTCTCTTTGTCTCCATTTGTCGTCCTAGCTCTCTAATTTCTTTTCACTGTTTTCTCTCTCTCTCTCTCTCTCTCACTGTCATCCATCTCTCTCTCTCTCTTTCTCTCTCTCTCTGTAACTTTTATTTAAATTAACTTTTTAACCATAGACTGTATAATAATAATGGACAAAGCGTCCGGTTCGGTGAAGTGCTGCAAATGCCGAAGTGCCTTTAAAGTGCCCATATTATGGAAAAAAAACAACTTTTTTCTGGGATTTTGGTGTGTTATTTTGTGTCTCTGGTGATTCCACATGCAAAAGATAAAAAATACCCCCCATGCTGTTTGGAGTGAGATATGGCTTTTGTATGTGTCCTGTCTTCAGTCTCCGGGTGAGCTGGTCAAAATCGGCTCGAAACGAGCTGGCTAACCGCAACCGTTAGCTCGTAGCATTAGCGGAGGATCTGCAGCAGTGAGAGAGAGCTGTGCAGTACAACAAAAAAATATGGTGTTTTTTTGAATATTAAACCATGTAAACCTATTCTGGTACAACCTTAAAAATACAATTAAACCATGTAAACCTATTCTGGTACAACCTTAAAAATACAATTAAACCATGTAAACCTATTCTGGTACAACCTTAAAATACAATTAAACCATGTAAACCTATTCTGGTACAACCTTAAAATACAATTAAACCATGTAAACCTATTCTGGTACAACCTTAAAATACAATTAAACCATGTAAACCTATTCTGGTACAACCTTAAAATACAATTAAACCATGTAAACCTATTCTGGTACAACCTTAAAATACAATTAAACCATGTAAACCTATTCTGGTACAACCTTAAAATACAATTAAACCATGTAAACCTATTCTGGTACAACCTTAAAATACAGTTAAACCATGTAAACCTATTCTGGTACAACCTTAAAATACAGTTAAACCATGTAAACCTATTCTGGTACAACCTTAAAATACAATTAAACCATGTAAACCTATTCTGGTACAACCTTAAAATACAGTTAAACCATGTAAACCTATTCTGGTACAACCTTAAAATACAGTTAAACCATGTAAACCTATTCTGGTACAACCTTAATATACAATTAAACCATGTAAACCTATTCTGGTACAACCTTAAAATACAATTAAACCATGTAAACCTATTCTGGTACAACCTTAAAATACAATTAAACCATGTAAACCTATTCTGGTACAACCTTAAAATACAATTAAACCATGTAAACCTATTCTGGTACAACCTTAAAATACAATTAAACCATGTAAACCTATTCTGGTACAACCTTAAAATACAATTAAACCATGTAAACCTATTCTGGTACAACCTTAAAATACAATTAAACCATGTAAACCTATTCTGGTACAACCTTAAAATACAGTTAAACCATGTAAACGTATTCTGGTACAACCTTAAAATACA
>CM046808.1:26180547-26183047 GCA_025617405.1 Perca schrenkii | reverse complement strand
CCACTGAGCAGCTCCACTGGAGCAGGTTGGAGGTTAAAGGGCCTTGCTCAAGGGCACCTCAGTGGTGGTGATCCTGTTGGTCTGGGGGATTGAACCGGCAACCTCCCGGTCCCAAGCTCTCTTCTCTAACCTCTAGGCCACTAACCTGACTCCACCAGATGGATCGCTTCGCATTAGCTCGTCATAGGGCTGGGCGATATATATTGATATTATATTGATATATCGTGATATGAGACTAAATATCGTCTTAGATGTTGGATATCGTAATATCGTGATATGACATAAGTGTCTTTTCCTGGTTTTAAAGGATACATTACAGTGAAGTGATGTACTTTTCTGAACTTGGCCTGAAATTGGCCTCTTTTATTTTATAGGCTATTTTTATTTAAGATGTTTTTTTTATTTAAATGTGCACCTTATGGAGCTTTGATTTAAAAAAAAAAAAGGTACTCCTGTTGTTATACAGTATTTATGTTTACATTATATTGTTATTTGAACAGCTGAGCATTTAAACATGAACAAGGTGAAGATTATTTATTCATTTGATTTTGCAACTGTTCTACATGTGACATGTCATATTTGGCTTTGACTGAACATTTGCTCTCACTTTGCGGAAAAAAATATCGGGATATATATCGTATATCGATATTCAGCCAAAATATTTCTGGATATGACTTTTGGTCCATATCGCCCAGCCCTAGCTCGTCATATCCATCTGGGAACTTTCCGTTGGAGAACGTTTTGGGAAGAGGCGAAAATCCTGGTTAGCTGATTGGATGAACCATCTGTCTATCACCACCTATATGTTGGTGATAGACGGGCCAAATCAACCAATCAGATCCACGAAGCGTATGAAAATACAACCACAAGCCAGGCGACCCCTGCTGCTGCTGCAGGCAAAGCATAGCTCGTTAGCTCAGCAAGCTAGCAACATGTCGGTAAAGGAGATTTGCCGTTTGTGTAACGAGAATTTAGGAATAAAAAAGGCCCCATTTCAGGTTCCTGGTCCATATTCCAAAAGAAGGATCCAAGAGGAAAAAGCATTAGTGAGCAGCTAACAGAATTAGGGCTACCGCTGTCTGAAAATCCTGGTTAGCTGATTGGATAAACCATCTGCAGTGTTGGGAAGGATACTTTCAAAACGTATTTCGTTACAGAATACAGAATACATGCCCACAAATGTAATTTGTAACTAGTCCGTTACCTTGCTCAATCTGAGTAACGTATTCTGAATACTTGGATTACTTCAGAATTACTTCTACTTTGAATTATGTTTTATAAGTGTAGGAATGCAGCTATCACATCCAGCTTACTAAACAGGCATATAATGGTGTGTTCTTTTTATTCCAACTGGCTGAATGTGTACCTGAACAAGCAGATAGATTATTGTATTGGTAGTCCCGAACTGCATACTACAAAAATGTAACCGCGGTCTAAGCTACCACGAGCTAATTTAAGCTAACGTTAGTTAGCATGTCAAACGGGGCTATAGTCTTTAAACGGCTCTGGAGCTAGTAAATCAGCACCTAGGAGAATGTAAAGTCCCACGTCAATGTTAAAATAGCAAGGTGACCAGTAAAACTACAGCAGACGACTACTCTTGGCTAATTAAATAATAACTTACTTTAAGATGCTTCTTCAGGTTGGAGGTGGAGTAATTTGGACGCTGAAAGGAGGCTGGTTGCTGGCAAGCAGAGGCTGCACGGCACAGTTAGCTATATTTTATTCTCCCTGATCGTTCTTTAATGTGAAATGCAGTTTGAATTTCCAAGATAGAAACGTATTCCTGCCCTGGCTCTGTCGTGCCGGTTCCGACTCCATTGTGACTGATCACGCAAATAGCTATTTTTTTATATTTCATATCGGGGCTTCTGGAAAATGCGATAGAGTTGCCTTAATTTATTCAGAGTGAATGAACTTGTGAAACAGAGAAGTATCGTCATGTAATCCATTGATTTTAACAATGTAACTGTATTCTAAATACCAAACTATTTAAATTGTAACTGTAACGGAGTACAGTTACTCATAATTTGTATTCTGAATACGTAACATGTATTCCGTTACTCCCGTTACACTGATCATCTGTCTATCACCACCTAAACCTGCCTCCCCCTGACCACGTTCCCTGGCGATAGATTTACCAAAACAACAGCCATGACAAACATTTAAATGCTCATGAAAGAAAATCAACAAAAACTTTAAAGAAAAAACTTAAACTCTTTAGAAGAAGAAGAGAGAGTAGTTAGAAAGTCATTTTTCTTGTCGTTGTTTTTCCAGGCGACCTTCAAAGGCTGGATGGACATCATGTACGCAGCGGTGGACTCACGAGCCGTAGGTTCACCTGTGTGTGTGTGTGTGTGTGTGTGTCTGTGTGTGTGTGTGTATGTGTGTGTGTGTGTGTGTGTGCGTGTGTGTGTGTGTGTGTGTGTGTGTGTGTGTGTGTGTGTGTGTGTGTGTGTGTGTGTCTGTGTCTATGTGTGTGTGTGTGTGTGTCTGTGTC
>CM046808.1:26173047-26175547 GCA_025617405.1 Perca schrenkii | reverse complement strand
GTTCAGTTCACAAATTGTAAAATGAACTAGTTAAGGGTGGGGGCAAAAAAAAACGATATAGCATAGTATCTCAATATTTTTCGTGGCAATACTGTATCGATACACAGACGCCAAGTATCAATCTTTCATGATATATGTGTTGGTCAGTCTGTCTGCTTGACAATCCCCATTTTGCAACATTTAAAACTGAAGTGAGCTGAACAAACTGATAAATGGATCTTTTTCGATAAAACGGATGTTGACAACATTTTCCTTTGGGGACATCATTTGAAATTGGGAAAAATTTGAAGCTGGAAAAAAGGTAAAACATTGCAGTATATCGCAGAATATTGCAATATCTTTAAAATTGCAATAATATCGTATCGTGAGGCCTCTGGCGATTCCCGCCCCTAGAACTAGTTCAGTTCATAGTTCATACTTCAACCTTTTTTTAACTAAATTCACAGTTCCAAAAATGAACTTAGGTCATAGTTCTTATTGTCCATATGTTGCTTCAGTCCAGCGTGCCGCTTCAGGTCTGCTGTGGATGTGATGAAGTGCCGATTTTCTTTTTGAAAGCCGGTGGGCAAAGTTTGCCCAGAAATGTCAGATTTTTCTCATCCTCAGCGACCTCGTCATAAAACTGGTTTAAATGATCAGACGAAGCCTCCGCGCTGCTTCGTGGTGTTGCCAGATTGGGTAATGAAGGAGATGAAGGTCTGTTTACGGTCTGTTTTAGCCGTGGCTTTGGCCCTGGAAGGCTCTGTAGAAATCTGGCAACCTATTGGACGAAGTTAAACCGAGAGAGCGTGGCGTTCACAGACACCAGAATGAAGGAGTTCACGGTAACGTTCATCAGGCGGTAATACGGTACGTTCAAGTTCACGTTCGCCCCAAAACATGAACGAGTTCATGAACTGTCGTTCATTTCATAAAACAAATTATATTTTACTTACGAGCAAAAGATAGAACTACAACAACATTTTTTTTATAAAAAGACAAACACTTCAGTGAGCATTAGAGGTAGCCTTACATGGACGTGGGAAAATGTAAGACCTGTTTAAAATGAGACCTAGAACACAGTACTTCAGCAAATTTAAGACTTTTTAAGGCCTAAAATTTTGATTAGACTTTTTTTTTTAGACTTCTTAAGACCCCATGGAAACTCTGCAAGTGCAAATATGATTTGGACTTTCATTGCTCAAAATGGTAAAAAAAAGTGCATCAATGACTCTGCTTTAAGCTACTGGAATATGCTGTTTACATGACCTGTATCAAATTCGGAAAATTAGTGGAATATTGGTGTGCATGTAAACCTACTCATTGGCTCTTACCAGTGTATCTCCGTGTGTACTTCGTCCACAGCAATTCCACCAATCAGTCCCAAAACCTCCCAGTTAGAGAGGAAATGCCCTAAACATATTCTAGTTAAATCTTTACAATCATTCCCTGAAAGCACCGAGCAGGCCTGCCTTGTTGCACCATCAAAACAAGGGAAGTGAAGCGAGTTTTGAGAACTGCAACACACACAGAGCTGAGCGGAAGCTGAGGGGACAAAGTCAGGCTTTATCCTGAGCTATAATCAATCAATTGATTTCAAAATATATAAAAAAATATAATAGAAAGTATGTTGTTGTGTCATTGGGCATTTTTAAGTGGGTATATGGAAATCTTGGAGCTTTCTTAGTGGCTATACTGCCTATACCTGCGTATCACGTAGACCACATGTGTCAAACTCAAGGCCCGCGGGGCAAATCTGGCCCCTTGCAGATTTAGATCCGGCCCGTATATCAATTTTGGCCCTCCGAGTTGTGCGCCAAACCAAAAACACAGGACAGTGTTTTTTAAACTGTAATTACCTGACGTTCAAAGCAGAATTTGGGCAGATTTGCCGACTCTGAGACTCAGAAATTCCCCCAGAAGCAGAGAGAAAGAGTTTAATAGGCTGTGAAACAAAAATGTAATCATTGTTTTTCTCAATTTGCTTAAATCTATGATGGCTTTTGATGACTTTTGTAGGGCTTCATGTCAACAAAAATGCAACAAAAAAGGGTATACAAATGTCTGAGAAAGCCACAAAAAAGTCGGAACAAAACCAACAAAAATGAGGAAAAAAGCTACCGAAATGTTAAAAAAAAGTGACGTGCGGTAACAAAAGCACGTCGATAAACTCTCCAGGTCAGGCCCCTTGGTGTGATTCTCTTTTTCCAGTGTGGCCCTCTGGGAAAATTAGTTTGACACCGCTGACGTAGACTATACCACTGGCTGTAGTGCTGAAATTTCCCAATTTGGGCTCAATAAAAGTCTATCTAATCTAATCTAAAAAAACGTAGTGTTATCCCACTGATATAGTGCCCTTTATAGACTTTTTTTTTATCATTGATTTATTCATTTTTATTTCGTACTGGCGTAATTGCTGATTGTTTGTCTTTGTCGTTATACGTCGTGTTTAAACGATGTTAAAACAATACAAATTTGATAACAAAAACGTAGTGTTGATTACTAAGAGAAACCAACCAAT
>CM046808.1:26138047-26168047 GCA_025617405.1 Perca schrenkii | reverse complement strand
GGATCAATCAAAGACAAGTCTAAGTCTAGCTAATGATGGTCAAATGAAGCAAAACCACTGTCTTTGTTTTCTGAGCTCACTAGATGGCGCTCTCTGTTCAAAGAAACAGGTTAAAGGAATGGCAATTCAGTGTGTTTTCAACCCTTTTGTTGAAGAGAGAGCACCATCTAGTGTAAAGACAGTGGTTCGTGAAGCTTCATTTGACCATCGCTAGTTGCAGCCTTGGAGCACAGTAAGCGGTGCGCTCTAGCGTGGCTTTATTTTGATTTTGATATCAATGAAAAAGCCTCCGTCAAACCGCAACCCACCATTTGAATCAAAATAAAACTTTCCTTTTATTTGTGAAATAAGCGTGTGACCTGTTTCAACTCCACCAACTCAAAGAATCGGAATTCGAGAATCGATGAGAAGAAGAATCGAAAGGAGGAATCGGGATTGGAATCAGAAACGTTAAATAGCCAAACGATGCCCAACCCTACACAGCGGGAACCAAAAAAAAAATCAAAACGTAAAAAAAAAATGAACAAATTGCGGATGAACTCGTTTTGGGAGATGCCTGTTTACTGAATGTACCATAGCCGAGGAGCGCCGAGGCGCTATGAGCGAAGGAGCAAAACAAAGTGGAATATTTACTACCTTTTTAATGTTAATGTCCTGTTCCCTGCAGGGGAGATTCCTGGACATTCTCCTGGAGTTTCTTAAAAAAGGGAAAGCAGAAAAGACTGCAAAGACTGAGAGCGAGAGAGAGAGAGAGAGAGAGAGGGGAAACCCTCCCGTTTGCCTTTTGTCTTTATCGGAAAGTAAAAGACAAGAATTGTAGAGTCCCTTTGTTTTTTTCGACCCCTTTGGGTCTCTCTCTCGTCGAGGGTTCAGGACACTGACTGACCTTTGACCTCAGCTACAAAACCACTATATCAGATGTATCCATCATTTATTGGCCTGGGAGTTGGGGGGGAGAGGTGGGGAGTGGGGGTTTGTGCCTTCCCACAGTTGATCGGTATTCTCAAAGTACACCTGGCTGGCTGTGAGAGTGGGGTTGTTTCTCGAAAATGTCGAGAAACAAACTGAGAGAAGAGGAGGAGGAGGAGGAGGAGGAGGAGAATGGAAAATAATGACGTGATTTAAAAAAAAAATAATAATAATGTTTTCGTAGTTAAAAGTATAACTTTGTTGATGTTACCAGTCTTTTAATAGCGGTACGATTATTACTATTTTTTATATTTTTTAGAGTAAGTTGAAGAAGATATATATAAAAAAAAAAATAAAAAAAAAAAGCATAAGCAAGCCTCTCTCTTTCGACTTCGGAGTGGCGCTTGCTTTGAGAAAGTGAACTTCCACGTTGTGATAGATGATGAGAGGAAGAGGGTGCAGTCAGGAAAATGAAAAAAAAAAACAAAAAAAAGCCTGAAAAGCAACTTCATCTGTTTTATTTTGGCAGTTTTGCACTTTTACGTTTACATGTGCTGTCACTTTATCACACCCCGGGCAAATACACGTTGAAAAAGAGGCCAGTTTTTATTTTTTTTATTATTTTTCCTCTGGAAACCTTTGCGATAACAACCAAAAAACAAATAATAACTCATACAAAGTGCATAGTGAGAGTTTTTTTTTTCTACACGCTCCCGGATGCTCTTCCAACATGTGTTTTGCCCTGGTGGCGAAACATCCTCGTGTCCGTCAGTTTTTACCCTCCCGCGCGTGGTGATTTGTCTAGAAGTCCAGATTTAAAGTCCATTTCTTTTCGCTTCCCTTTGCCTTTACGAACAAACCCGGAACAGAAGATTCCAGCTGCACTACCGCATAAGAGAACACTAGCATGTTATCAAGACTGATAGATCATCCGATCAATACGACGCATTCTCGTGAACGGGTCCGTATTTCGTACGAAAACTTATGCACAACAATTCGTACGTTATCCCACAAATTATGGCGGCCCGATCACGTAACGACCGGTCCCGTGACAGTTAAAGTGCTCATATTATGCTCATCTTCAGGGTCATAATTGTATTTTGAGGTTGTACCACAATGACTTTACATGGTTTAATTTTCAAAAAAACACCATATTTTTGTTGTATTGCCCATTGCTGCAGCTCCACCCTGTGTGTTGAGCTCTCTCTTTTAGCTACAGAGTGAGACATCTCAATTCTGTTCCATCTTTGTTGGGAGTCGCACATGCTCAGTAGCTAGGTAAGGACTACTAGCCAGTCAGAAGCAGAGTATGAGGGCGGGCCCTGACAGTACCTAGGTAAGGACTACTAGCCAGTCAGAAGCAGAGTATGGGGGCGTGCCATGCTAGCAGCTAGGTAAGGACTACTAGCCAGTCAGAAGCAGAGTATGAGGGCGTGCCCTGACAGTAGCTAGGTAAGGACTACTAGCCAGTCAGAAGCAGAGTATGAGGGCGTGCCATGACAGTACCTAGGTAAGGACTACTAGCCAGTCAGAAGCAGAGTATGAGGGCCTGCCATGACAGTACCTAGGTAAGGACTACTAGCCAGTCAGAAGCAGAGTATGAGGGTGAAGTAAAGGCTGGACTACAATAGAGCTGTTTGGAGCATTTGGTGAACAGTGTTTTCTGTTGGAGATGGTAAGTCCCTTTGGGGGGGACTTTGGGCTTTTTCACTTTGTAAACCTATAACATGCACAAAAAAAATATATATAACACAATAAAAGGAAAGGTAAAAACGCCCAAAAGCATAACATTAGCACTTTAAAGTTTAGCGGTTGTTACAGTTAAATTAAGCCGACAAAAAGTCACCGTGAGGTTCACTGACATTTGAGCGGACGTTGCAGTTCAGTTCAGCCGACGACAGTTAAGTTTAGACACCAAAACGACTAGTTAAGATTAGACTACAGATTGTGATTTGGGTTAAAACACTGTTCCCCTTAAGTAGTACTCCCGGGACATGAACACCTGTTTCCTGGCTTGAAAGCTCTGTGTTTTTGTCTCTAATACAGCAGCAGTCAATGTGTTAAATACAGCAATAAATACGTGGAATACATACGAATTAAAGTGCTTTACTTTTCGTAACGATATGTTAAAAATGGTTCATGAGAACAGCCTGAGCGATGGCGTTTTTGGTTTGGCAGGAATAACTCCGATACGTTGTAAAAAGTTGAGTTGAATCGAACGAAACGTGAATTTATTCTTATTCTCTTCAACTAAAACTCAAACAATTTAATTAAGCTTTTGCTAAAACACACACACATCTATTATGAAACATTGTTCATATCATAACACCTCAGGTTAGTTTAACCTTTTAACAGAGCAAAAATAAATCTAGTTAAGTGCAGTTAAAGGACCAGGCTGCTGGTTTGAGACAAGCTTAGCGAAGATGCAAATAAATAAACTGGTAAAACTCGCATTTTAAAACAAACTGAACAAAGAAACCTATTCATGCAGGAATCACTCACAGTTAACTCGTTAGGCTTATTTTAACGCGTGAGTAAAGTTGTTTCTCTTTTAGGGGATTTAATGTCGCTGCACGATAAATTCAACAACTTTACTGATAAATCAACGGCTGTCATTATGTACCCAGTCTGGTCTCGTTTTGGTACTCAAACTATAAACTAGCTGTTACTCAAAATATAAACTAGCTGGGAGTCATTTAAAAAAGGGCTGCAGCTGAGCAGGTTTTCCCAGAACACTGGCGTGCTGATGCTAAAAGCTTTTCTGCTAAATTATAAGAAGAGTTTCATTTCAAATGTGGGGAGATTGGGTCCTGATTCCTATTTGGATGTAATGTAATTTTCCAGTTACGTTTTCTAATAACGAAATCAAATACATGGTTAGAATGATTTAAGAAATTGACTTTACCCAAAGTACAGTTTCAATTCAATTTTATATATAGTTATAAAATCATAATAAGAGTTATCTTAAGACATTTTACAGATAGAGTAAGTCTACACCAGTGGTTCTCAAACTTTTTTCAATAATGTACCCAATTTGAATTGTATTTTTAAGCCAAGTACCAAGTGACCAGCGATAGATTTACCAAACAACAGCAACATGTCACTGAAAAATCATTTAAATGCTGATGAAAAAAGGCAACACAAACTTTAAAAAAAAAACTTAAAAGCTTGGAAAATGTCAGAAGAAAGAAGGAAATAAGGCAAGAATAGGTGGAAAATAGTATAAAAAACTTAAAAAAACAGTGACAAAAACCTTGAAAAAGGCGGAATAGTTTTTTGAAAAAAACGACAAAAACTTCGACAAACTTGGAGAAAAAAGAAGACAGTAGAAAAACAGGAAGGAAGGAAGGAAAGAAGGAAGGAAGGAAGGAAGGAGGGAAGGAAGGAAGGCAAGAACAGGTTGAAAATAGTGACAAAAAGCGACAAAAACTTCAAAAAACAGCGACAAAAACTCACGTATGCCCTACAGTCCTCCAGAGTACCCCTTGGGGTACCCCCATTTGAGAACCATTGGTCTAGACCACACTCTATAATTAACAAAGACCCGACAATTCAAGTGATAGAGCGAGCATTTAGTTCCCACAAGGATTAAAATAACGTTAGCCGTTGACACGAGTAACTTCAAAAGTATTCCACAACAAATTTAAGATTTTGCAGATATTTTTTTGAAAAGGAAGCTCTTCAACAAAACAACCGTTGTTATTTATTCATTAATTTATTTATTTATTGACTTTGTTTTCTGGTTGATTGCTTTATTTTATCTGAGATAGTTTTAGCGTTGTCCAAGGAGGAGAAGCAAGACGGCTCTTTTAATCCATTTTGCACAAAAAACAGCTCGCGTCTAGCAATAAACGGTTTGCCGATACCTTGAGTTCCTAAAAGTACAACACTTGACTTTTCCCAGAAGCGAGTTCTCACTGTATGAATCTGTGGAGTAACGTTTGAAAACAACGCGCTTTTTGGTTTTTTTTTCCCCCAACTCAGTCTCACGCCAGTTCGTGAAATGGTCACGTTATTTAATCGATCGATTCGTGGACACACAAACACGTTTGTCGTTTTTTTTTCGTGGTGGTGAGCACGGATTTTAAAACTAATGTATTTCAATGGGAAGCATCTTTCGTGATCACAGCACGACTACAGTAGCGAGTAGTATGAAATGCCGAAATTTCGCGTAGGGAGGTTGGTTGGGGGATTGGTAGATGGGTCAAACAATACAGGACTTTCGGGGATTCAGTGTATTTTTCCCCTGAGATCAATAAGACTTAACAAAGATTGATTTTCATAAATACAATTTCTTCACTTGCAAAGAAAAACACAGCTAGCATACATAATGGACTTTATTTGGGGAAATTCATTTTGACCACGGGGTTCCCCAGAGACCGTGGGGTCCCCCAAAGACTGTGGTGTCCCCCAGAGACTGTGGTGTCCCCCAAAGACCACGGGGTCCCCCAAAGACCGTGGGGTCCCCCAAAGACCGTGGGGTCCCTCAGAGACCACAGGGTCCCCTAGAGACCGTGGGGTCCCCCAGAGACCGTAGGGTCCCCCAGAGACCGCGGGGTCCCTCAAAGACCGTGGGGTCCCTCAGAGACCACGGGGTCCCCCAGAGACCGTAGGGTCCCCCAGAGACAACGGGGTCCCTCAGAGACCACGGGGTCCCTCAGAGACCACGGGGTCTCCCAGAGACCGTAGGGTCCCCCAAAGACCGTGGTGTCCCCCAAAGACCACGGGGTCCCCCAGAGACCGTAGGGTCCCCCAAAGACCGTGGGGTCCCCCAGAGACCGTAGGGTCCCCCAGAGACCACGGGGTCCCTCAGAGACCACGGGGTCCCTCAGAGACCACGGGGTCCCCCAGAGACCGTAGGGTCCCCCAGAGACCACGGGGTCCCTCAGAGACCACAGGGTCTCCCAGAGACCGTAGGGTCCCCCAAAGACCGTGGTGTCGCCACATGTGGGATTTTCAGCCTTTTAATGTTTTTTAAGCCTTCCCCAATGTTTTTCTTCCTAAACCCAACTGTGTTTTTTTCCGTGTTTTTGCAGTTTTTTTTGTTACTAAAGCCTTTCCCTGCGTGTTCATTTTACTATGTTTACATCAGCTGTGTAACAGCGTAGACGTACACGTGGATAGCTGAAAATGCGTACAGATAACACGCCATTTGGCTTTAGGAAAGTGGCGCGTATATGTTTACGCAAAATCATGACGCCATGTCCCGCGTAGGGTGACCAGACGTCCCGAAAAATTCGGGACAGTCCCGAAATCCAAGCAGTTGTCCCGAATCCCAAATCCTGCCCTAATTGTCCCGAAAATTGGAGCAAAGTCTCAAAAGCAGACTCTCGAGTTTTTTTTTGACTCTCGAGTAGTTCTAGTCTGATAGAACATTAAAAACTGTTCGTGGTGATTGAGTCATCTGCAGCCAGCTCCCATCGGCTGCTCATTGGCTGCTCGTTCCAACGCAAATTTTCATTCATTCATTTTTTAAATGGAGGCTCAGGCTGGTTTCCCGGGACCCGATCAAGATCAACACGTAGCTAAAAAAGCAAAAACTTATAAACTATATGTATATATATATATATATATATAACAATTCTTCATCTTGTTTAACACGCAACTTTAATGAAACCTAGATTTTTTTAATGGTATATGTTTTTTTTTTTAACTCTCAAGTAGTTATAGTCTGATAGAACATTAAAGGTATAGTGGAGGATTTTCTTTTTCCGGGTGGATCATCAAGACTATTGGTCCTCCTGGTTGTCAATCATTCTGGTGATATGTTTACGTCCCTAGCTTTCAGGTGTATATGTGTGGTGAGCTTGAGCTACGGTTTCAGCCATTCATTGAAGCATTGAAGCTTTTGGGAGAATATTTCACACGTGCGCTAAAAGCACAGGTTGGGCTTCCCACTGATGCCTCAGTCGTGAAGTTTCTACTCCACAGGTAAAGTTTGGCTATTTGGAGAAATCCATTTAAAATCACTGCTAGTAAAAGTTGATGTAAGCTATGATTAGCGATGCTAGCCCTGGTCACAAGTCACGCACCGCGCACACACGGTAAACATCTCAATTTGAGAAAAAGTGCAAATCTTCTTTAGGAAAGTAGGCTTGTATGAGCCATGCCGACAGCAACTTGTAAACAGTGCACTCTCGTGCACACGTTTAATAGGCGTTCCCTCTCAGGAGCAGGCAGAGTGTTGCGCATGTGCATTTTTTCAAAAAGTACAGAGGGCGGTTCTTTTCTAAAATTCGGGAAAATCCTCCACAATACATTTAAGAAGACCAATACCAAAAAAAAATCACATCCTCCCCCCCTGTCCCGAATTTTACCCATTCTCATCTGGTCACCCTAGTCCCGCATGTGACGTTTCCTTTCCCCCTTTCTTGATGCTTCCCAATTCGTGCTGATCACCACAGAAAAAATAAAATGACATAAACGTGTCCGTGTACACGAATCAATAGATCAAAACTAACGTGACAATTTCACGAACTGCCGTGAGAGACTGCAGACACACAAAGGTGCGTACAGTGGCGATTGGCGGCTGTGGAGCAGTGTTCCTGCTTGTTTTTATTATAAGATGAAGTGTCAAAGTGTGTTCGTGCAGTACAGCGTTTGTTCAATATCTGAATATTACGAACAACCTCTCTCTCTCTCTCTCTCTCTGTCTCTGTTGTGGTGGTCGCCCGAGGGATCTTTACTAAAAACGCTTTACTAGACTAATTTAAAAAAAAAAAATAATAAGTAAAAGACAAAAAAAATTAACAATTTTACTGGCACTGTCTGGACTCTATTTCTACTAGATTCTATTGAGAATAGATAACCATATAAACTAGGTAAATACTTAAGACACTGCTGAACTCTGCTGCGAGGCGTATTTCAGGTTGCAGTTGTGCTGAAGGGCTGTTTTCAGTAGCAATAGACCCAGAGTGTGCCTGCTACACATTAAACCCCAACACTCCAAGCCATGCTTTCCCATTGGTTGATTGATAATGTGCTTGATTGATTGATTGATTGATTGATTGATTGATTGATTGATTGATTGATTGATTGATTGATGGTCTGGTTGATTCTTCGACTTCTTGGCTGGCAGATTGAGTGATTATCTGATTGGTTTCCCGTTTGGTTGGTTGGTTGATGAAATGATTTTTATGCTTTTTGATATTGAACGAGGTTCGCGCCCCCCCTCCCCCCACCGCCCCCCCCTCTTTCACCGCTGGGACTCTTCCTCGTTAAGTTGGGTTGCCGAACAAAACGGCACAGAGAGCTGATTGGCTGATTCTCCATTTTTAACTTTTAAAACGGTCAGAAAGGTTCAGATTCACTAAAGTCTGCAGGGAAAAAAAAGTGCACTTTGTCTCGTCAACAGATGCTTCTTTTTACACTGGTGCCATGGATGTATAATCAAAGCTGTTGGAGGCGGAGCCACCGATCATTCATGAAGCTAGCCTGGTCCTACCAGACTCATTCATCAAATCGAGCGTAAATACGTAGGAGAGCGGAGCCAGGCTAGCATAAAGCCTTCACGGAGACAAAAATTACCCGAATGATCGCCGCTGCTTCCGCACTGTGCGGCCCATAGAGCAGGTCAACGCATTCTCATGTGTTCGTACGATATTTAATACGTTCGTACGAAAACGTACGCACACCAATTCGTATGACGTCCTACAAAATTAGGCGACCGCCGGTTGGTCACCTGACGACGGCTACAGAGCTACGTTAGCTGCCGGTCGTACCAGCGGCCGTTGCTAGTTGAGTTTAGCCGACAAAAAGTGAGCGTCGTGGGGCAACGACAGTTAAGTTTAAACACCAAAGCGATTTGAAAATGGGTCATATTTGACCCAAAGACAACTGGAGGGTTAAACCAATCACAATCGTCTTGGGGGCGGGGCTAAGCTCGGACGGAGCCACGGCGCCTCTGCAAAATAGCCTCTGGAAGGAACTTGTTTTGGTGGAACATGTGTACGCTCAAAAGTAGTTTTTAGTGGTGCAACAGAAAACTCCGATTGGACAGATAGTCTAGCTAGCTGTCTGGATTCCCCCTGCAGAGATCTGAGGAGCAGTTAACCATAGTCCTCACAAATCAGCCGGAGGTTAGAACACCAACACAAAGGAAGAGGAAGGTAACGGAGCAATCCCTGAAGTATAATGTCGTTGATATAGACGAACTTGAACGGGGATTAAATGATTTAACTGTGCGGCTCTTTTAGACTTTTCAAATGTTATCGGAAAGATTGGATCAAATTCCATCATTTTGTGGGGGTTGTGACGCTCAAAAAAATGTATCCACTGACTTTATACCCATGTTACCATAATGGGGGAAAGTCTCTTTTGGGTCAGAGGGCATCACGTAACGGACACGGAAGTTGCAATTCCACCGTTTGGGTTTGGCATCAAAGCCCGGCGCGCTTCCTCATGGCCACTGGTGGAAACTAGCTGACTCTCGCTCTCTTTATACATCCATGTCACACAATATCACTACGTGAGCTACTGCAGAGGGTAAAAAAACATGCACACGACTGCCCTCACAGTGTCACTTTAGTGAATCTGGACATCAGACTCTGGTTTGCACTGAGCACAAAAAACACAGCCGAACATTTACCGTCAGTATCAGGACAGTAAAACTGGTACGAAGCTCAGTTTGTTCACCTGAAGACTGAAGAGCTGAACTTCACTCCGACTACTCACTAATGGCTGTATGAGGAGGCAAAGACAGATAGTCTGAGCGACCCAACATCATGTCTGGGGCAGGAAGAAGAGAGAATCTGTCACTTTCTTTCCTGTTCAGATGTGAAAATTGTAAGCAAAAATAAACTCTTATTTTGAAGGCGAACTACCGTCTTTTGCTCTGAGCTGTGGGTCAGTCCATGTGGTGCTACCAAGGGGGTTTTGGAAGAGTCCATATTAAGATTGGAGGGGGGGGGTTGTTTAAACACAAACTCGTACTGAGAATCTCGGCTCCTTCCTGCCTTCTCTTACCCGTTTCAAAAAAACCAAAAGCTGCTCTGTCACCTTCAGAACAAAAAAAACGACAAACATCTACAGAACCAACGCGGAGGAAATGCACAGAAAACGAGTTCCATTGTTCATTATTATTATTACTATTGTTACTATTGACTGTGTGATAAATGCAATACAACAGTTATGTAAACAGGCAGTGAGTGATGCTGTACCTTCTTTACAGTATATGAGGATAATAACCATGATGTTTTTACTGTTTTTCGTCGTCATGGATATGTTTATTTTGTTTTCCAGGCGTCCTCTCACTGCTTAAACCACCCTCGCCTCGTTTACACCGCAACTGGTTTCACAACGGTTGTCGAACCGGTTTCGCCAAGGTCTCCGGATTCATATCAGTCCACCTCATATCTCGAGAAAGTTGCCTTTTTTTTGCAGGAAACCGAGTGGAGAATATGTTGAATGTTTCCCGTCCTGACACCTCGTGGAATCGTCTTTTACTCCGAACAGAAGTTGGGAAAGATTTCTCTCGTCGTGAATGCGACGGAGATAAGAGCAGTGGTGTAGTCTACGTGATACGCTAGGATAACGTTACGTAACGATGATTGTTTTGCGAGAGGACTTTCACACTTTGGGCTCCTGCACACTGCCTGCGTGACACGCATGACTCACGAAAGCACGTGCATGCTAGAAATAGGACCGGCGCCTATTTTTTAGCGTGTTGGAAGCGTTTCCAGGCAACAAAGAATAGGAAAAATATGTTTATATGTCGTTTAGACACAAAATACATTTCATAAATGACATTTTGACGTTTGAAAGTCTCTGGTAATTATCGATTTTCAAATTATTGGATTCTGATAAAACAATAACATGGACTTTATTATCTTTATTATCTCAGGAAAAGGGAATTGAAATATAAAAATATATACTGAAATACAGTACAGGCCAAAAGTTTGGACACACCTTCTCATTCAATGCGTTTCCTTTTTATTTTCATGACTATTTACATTGTAGATTTTCACTGAAGGCATCAAAACTATGAATGAACCCATATGGAATTATGTACTTAACCAAAAAGTGTGAAACAACTGAATACATGTCTTATATTTTAGATTCTCCTTCAAAAAGATTTCTTCAAAAATTCCACTAATGAACCCTGACAAAGCACACCTGTGAAGGTAAAACCATTTCAGGTGACTACCTCATGAAGCTCATTGAGAGAACACCAAGGGTTTGCAGAGTTATCAAAAAAAGCAAAGGGTGGCTACTTTGAAGAATCTAAAATATAAGAAATTTTTTCAGTTATTTCACACTGTTTTGTTAAGTACATAATTCCATATGTGTTCATTCATAGTTTTGATGCCTTCAGTGAGAATCTACAATGTAAATAGTCATGAAAATAAAGAAAAACCTTGAATGAGAAGGTGTGTCCAAACTTTTGGCCTGTACTGTATATATAAAAATATGTGCAAGCACAAATATAAAGTTGAAGAGCACGCTATTATATCATTTTATCAATGGGAAACATACATGTGTACAGACAAGGCTAGCAGCAGCAGCAGCAGCAGCGCCACGTCAGACACGTTTCTGGTGTGCAAAGACGTAGAAAACGCCACACAGCCAGTGTGCAGGAGCTCATTTTGTGCCGGATTTGTCCTTTAACGTTACAGAAACTACAGAAAACGAGCCAGATGAGACGGATGCTATACTCGGTAACGTTACAAAAAAAAAACTAGACTCCACCACGGGATAAGAGGTTTCTTAAAAGCACCTTTATTGTGTAGATACACGTCACAGTTGGCGGGTGAAAACTTTGTAACTCAGAAGATTTAACTTCAGAAGGAAAAAGAGAAGGAAGTGAGTTCCCGAAAACTCTCAGAACTTTTTAATAAATTTCAGTGGTTTTCTCTCCATCGCTAAGAACTGAATACTATTATTCAAAATGTGTAATGTTTTCCATATTTTTTAAAAGACTATTTCACAATCACGAGTTACAAGAGTTTCCTCCGAACTCGGTGGCTCTCTCGCTCTGCAACCGTTGGCGAAACCCGGTGAACCCGATCGGTGTAAAGGATGCGAAAGCCGTGCCTCAGTGACCCCACCTTGGTGTTTTAGAGACAATAATAATAATGATTATGATATGGTTATATATATATAAATATATATATATACATATATATATATTCTTTTTAGAACTTTGAGTTGAAATACTTTTTAGTACTTGCAAATACATGTCTCTGTATATAAAACGAAAGCCTCCTGTAATAAACAAGAACAAAATTTAATACTGAATCTGTTGTGGTGGTTTTATTTCGATGGCTTCAGCCTGGTTGGTCATTTTGGGTCAGCCCTATGTTCCCACAGCCCTACTGTATGTTCCCATAGCCCTACTGTATGTTCCCATAGCCCTACTGTATGTTCCCACAGCCCTACTGTATGTTCCCACAGATTTTTCTTAAAATTAGGCCCTATGTTCCCACATTTCTAAGATTTTTCTTAAAATCAGGCCCTATGTTCCCACATTTCTAAGATGTTTCTTAAAATAAGGCCCTATGTTCCCACATTTCTAAGATTTTTCTTAAAATAAGGCCCTATGTTCCCACATTTCTAAGATCTTTCCTGAAATTAGGCCCTATGTTCCCACATTTCTAAGATTTTTCTTAAAATAAGTCCCTATGTTCCCACATTTCTAAGATCTTTCTTAAAACTAGGTCCTATGTTCCCACATTTCTAAGATGTTTCTTAAAATAAGGCCCTATGTTCCCACATTTCTAAGATTTTTCTTAAAATTAGGCCCTATGTTCCCACATTTCTAAGATCTTTCCTAAAATTAGGCCCTATGTTCCCACATTTCTAAGATTTTTCTTAAAATAAGTCCCTATGTTCCCACATTTCTAAGATCTTTCTTAAAACTAGGCCCTATGTTCCCACATTTCTAAGATTTTTCTTAAAATTAGGCCCTATGTTCTCACATTTCTAAGATCTTTCCTAAAATTAGGCCCTATGTTCCCACATTTCTAAGATTTTTCTTAAAATAAGTCCCTATGTTCCCACATTTCTAAGATCTTTCTTAAAACTAGGCCCTATGTTCCCACATTTCTAAGATTTTTCTTAAAATAAGGCCCTATGTTCCCACATTTCTAAGATCTTTCTTAAAACTAGGCCCTATGTTCCCACATTTCTAAGATTTTTCTTAAAATAAGGCCCTATGTTCCCACATTTCTAAGATCTTTCTTAAAACTAGGCCCTATGTTCCCACATTTCTAAGATTTTTCTTAAAATAAGCCCCTATGTTCCCACATTTCTAAGATCTTTCTTAAAATTAGGCCCTATGTTCCCACATTTCTAGGACATCTTGTGTTCCTACATTTCCCTTCAATGTAAGCCCTATCCTCCTATAACATTTTTTGGGGTTAGGGTTAAGGGATAAAATCTGCTACAAATTTATGAAAAAGGAAATGTGGGAAAATAGGGCCTAATTTTCAGTGAAAAAAAAAAATTCTTAGAAATGTGGAAACATAGTCACGCTCCCGTCTCTAGATGTGAGACGCTGTCGGACTATAGTCTGTTCAAAGCCTTCTAGTGTCTGGTTTGCATTAGAAGGAAAACACAGCTTCATGGCGTCCGTTATCTCTCATAGCATGCTGGGTAAGAGTCGGCCCTGTGGCAGATTGCTTTTGCACACTGCCTCGACTCTGCACGCTCGTGTGCATCCGTCTCTCCGCGGTTTCTTTCCTCCATCTCAGGCTCGATGCAGGTTCTCCTCGCCACACCATGCCACGCTCGCCAATGCTGCCCGCCTGCCTGTGTCATGAAGCCCAACTCGTGATGTAACGCTGACTGATTGTGTGTGCGTCAGAGCAAATTGAGGGTGACACTTGAAACTGCTGCCGAAAAGCCGTCTGTTGTGTTTCCCTGCGTTCTGGCATACTATTTAGTGTGCCAGAGGAAGATTTAGTAAGTCCCAATGTGGGTTATTATAGTAAACTACGACAAAAAAATAAGCAGGGAATAAATATTTTTTGTAAACTGAAACCACATAAAAACTAAAACCTTCAAGAAAAACTCAACTGAAACAATATTGCCAGGTTAAAAACAAACCACCAGTTTTTCAAATTCCTATATCAATTTTCTATTTAAAGGTCCCATGACATGCTGCTTTTTGGATGCTTTTATATGGACCTTAGTGGTCCCCTAATACTGTATCTGAAGTCTCTTTTATATAAGCCTTAGTGGTCCCCTAATACTGTATCTGAAGTCTCTTTTATATAGACCTTAGTGGTCCCCTAATACTGTATCTGAAGTCTCTTTTATATAGGCCTTAGTGGTCTCCTAATACTGTATCTGAAGTCTCTTTTATATAGACCTTAGTGGTCCCCTAATACTGTATCTGAAGTCTCTTTTATATAGACCTTAGTGGTCCCCTAATACTGTATCTAAAGTCTCTTTTATATAGACCTTAGTGGTCCCCTAATACTGTATCTGAAGTCTCTTTTATATAGACCTTAGTGGTCCCCTAATACTGTATCTGAAGTCTCTTTTATATAGGCCTTAGTGGTCCCCTAATACTGTATCTGAAGTCTCTTTTATATAGGCCTTAGTGGTCCCCTTAATACTGTATCTGAAGTCTCTTTTATATAGACCTTAGAGGTCCCCTAATACTGTATCTGAAGTCTCTTTTATATAGACCTTAGAGTTCCCCTAATACTGTATCTGAAGTCTCTTGTCCCGTCTGCTCTACTTGCCTGCTGCTGATTTTGAAGGTAAGTCGATATTCTCCATGTTTCTCCATGTTTCTCCATGTCTCTTCATGTTCAGACTCAAACAAACGGTGAATCTTAACAAGTATAAAGAGGAGATGCCCCCTCCCCTTCCGGTGTACCCAACCTGGTCTCACGCCAGTTCGTGAAATGGTCCCGCTCGAAAATCAGGCCTTTTAAAGTTAGACCCGACAAGGCCCGAGCCCGACAGAATTCGGGCCCGAGAAGTACATTTTGATTGACAGCTTTTTAAAAGCCCAAACCCGTTTACAGCCCGACATTATTCAAATGTGCACACGCACACACAGCTCGTTAGCCTTTTGTTAAGAATTAGTCATTTATAATTTCTTTAACATCATGTATTCATGACTAACGGAGGATATCTGCCACTTGGAAGTTGGAACAAAGAGATAAAATAAGTCCTCCAGAGGCCAGCCTTCGTTTCACCTCCTCAGCATCCATTTTCGCGCTAATCTGAATATTATCCTGTCTTTTCCTCCTCAACACTCACATTTAAGACCTCTCAACTTCTGTAACATCTCTGTTGTCAGTCGCACATGCTCAGTAGCTAGGTAAGGATTACATGAGCTAGCTAGCTGTTTCTCCAACTGCAGTCAGTACAAGGCAGGATTAGCCGGGGAGACTTCTTCTAAACGAGGGAGCACTTCCAACTTTGCATGGAATACGAACAGGGACATGGAAGTAGTTCTATACAATTTAATTCTGTAGATTAGGGTGAATTTGTGTGTGTTGTAGCAGCAGAGCTGCCAACTTTTCAAAAAGCCTTGGAGTGAGAATTGTTGGGGCCAACCAACCAAAATTTTGCCGCGTACAAAGCAAGGGTCCTAAAGTTAAAGGGAAATTTCACCGCTGGAAAGCTGAATATATCTTTAAATGGGGTCACTTATGTAGTAGAAACGTGAAAAGAAAATTGAAATTGGTGCCTTCTAGGTCAAGATCATATGGATGAAAAGACACCAAATCCCAGAATGCACTTGCTTTGCTGCTGTATGAGGCCACTTCCAAGCCACGCCTGCCCTGTACAGTGTGTTAAACTGTTGTAAAGTGTGTTTTATTGTCATTTCAACCATATACACGAAAAAACGTTTCACCGTGGCCCAAGTGATGTTACACATTTAAAAAATGCTTTTTTTGGCCACAGCTGATACATTATCCTCACTTCTTTCAGCGGATTGATTGATAGCTCCAGAGTGAACAGAACTGTGTCCATGGCAACGCTCTGCTATGCATGGCAACCAACCCGGTCTCACGCCAAGTCGTGTAATAGTCACGTTATTTTGATTCATAAATTTGTGTACAGGTCACGCTTTTCGAACCTGCTCTGGGGGACACGACAACGGGGAAATGAGGCGCCACACGCCGGCCAAAACAACGGGACGGGCCGCCACTCGCGACCCACGCAGGGGCACACTACAAGGGGAAATGAAACGCCGCACTGCAGCCAAAACAACGGAACGGACCGCCACTCGCGGTCCGGCACTCGTGGGCCGCCACTCGCAGTCCGGCACTCGCGGGCCGCAACTGGCGGTCCGGCACTTGCGGTCGGTCACTCGCGGGCCGCCACTCGCGGTCCGTCACTCGCGGGCCGCAACTGGCGGTCCCGGCACTCGCGGTCCGGCACTCGCGGGCCGCCACTCGCGGTCCGTCACTCGCGGGCCGCCACTCGCGTTCCGGCACTCGCGGGCCGCCACTGGCGGCCCGGCACTCGCGGCCCGCCACTCGCGGGCCGCCACTCGCGGTCCGGCACTCGCGGGCCGCAACTGGCGGTCCGGCACTCGCGGTCCGTCACTCGCGGGCCGCCACTCACGGTCCGTCACTCGCGGTCCGGCACTCGCGGGCCGCAACTGGCGGTCCGGCACTCGCGGTCCGTCACTCGCGGGCCGCCACTCGCGGTCCGTCACTCGCGGGCCGCCACTCGCGGTCTGGCACTCGCGGGCCGCAACTGGCGGTCCGGCACTCGCGGTCTGGCACTCGCGGGCCGCCACTGGTGGTCCGGCACTCGCGTTCCGGCACTCGCGGTCCGCCACTCGCGGTCCGGCACTCGCAGGACACTATCCCCGGCCGCAGGGGCACACAACAACGGGGAAATGACACGCCACAATAACGAGACGGCTGGGGTTGAATGAACATAATTGTTGTTCTAAAATTTCCAAGACTGTATGGCTGCAGCCATGCGTCTCATATCATGCCGTCCCGTCTACTTTTCAAAATAAAAGCTTACGTCCCAAAATTTCCGTCGGGATAAACAGTTTCTGAGAAGCTAAGCGAGGATTCAAGATGGCTGAAACTCGTTTTTTCCTCGGCAATCTCCGGAAAAAGCCGACAGTCCAACCCCCTTTGGGCTATGCGGAAGTGGCTCCTAATACACAATGAATACAGGCTGTAGTCTTTTGCCTCTGGGCAAAAAAGCCTCAGATGACGCAAAAATCGTCATTTTGCGTCATCTGAGGCTTTTTTCCAGATCCTCACTACAGAGATCTCCCCTCTCAGGGGGACATGAGGGAGGGATGCATGGTCATTCAAAAATACTACCGGGGTTCTACTGATACAAAGCTTAATGCTAATCGGTGAAGTTTCCCTTTAAATTAACATTGGTCTACCAAAGGGGTCTACTAGGACCACTGACATTTTAAAGAATGAGAACCACTGATTTACATAAATTCTAATCCTTCACAACTAAATAAATAGAAATAACCATTTTTTTGGACACCAGGGGGACTGGTGTCCAAATACCAAACCTCATTAGATTAGGCAGTGAGGGAAATACATTCTTCAATCAAGGCCTTTCCCCACCACAAGGTCCAGCAGAAAATAGACTGAAAAATACCAGACACGATAGCATTGACAAAAGACACAGCATGACTCATTTTGTGCATGTGTTATATCACAGCCTTTCTCAAACTTTTTTTGTGCCAAGGCCCAGTAATGTTTGGCCCTCATCCTCTGTGCCCTACTTACTGTATGTACCTGTTTTGGGAAAACAAAGATTATTACATTTAGGTGCTAAATAATGTCTGCAAGCATTAGAGATGCACAGAGGTTTCTTTTCTCAAACTGACTTTCAAATGCGCAAATAATCTAGCTGCAGCCATACTCTGTTCATTTGTGACAAAAACAAATACGGTATCTCACAAAAGTGAGTACACCCCTCACATTTTAGTAAATATTTCATTACATCTTTTAATGGGACAACACTGAAGAAATTACACTTTGCTATAATGCAAAGTATTAAGTGTATAGCTTGTATAACAGTGTAATTAATGTCTAAACCACTGGCAACAAAAGTGAGTCCACCCCTATATTAAATTAACTAATCAGGCGTTATTTAACTCCTAATAAGACTGTAGAGACATGCCTATAGGTAGCAGTATACAGCGCTATGTTTAACTCCTAATAAGACTGTAGAGACATGCCTATAGGTAGCAGTATACAGCGCTATGTTTAACTCCTAATAAGACTGTAGAGACATGTCTATAGGTAGCAGTATACAGCGCTATGTTTAACTCCTAATAAGACTGTAGAGACATGCCTATAGGTAGCAGTATACAGCGCTATGTTTAACTCCTAATAAGACTGTAGAGACATGTCTATAGGTAGCAGTATACAGCGCTATGTTTAACTCCTAATAAGACTGTAGAGACATGCCTATAGGTAGCAGTATACAGCACTATGTTTAACTCCTAATAAGACTGTAGAGACATGTCTATAGGTAGCAGTATACAGCGCTATGTTTAACTCCTAATAAGACTGTAGAGACATGTCTATAGGTAGCAGTATACAGCGCTATGTTTAACTCCTAATAAGACTGTAGAGACATGCCTATAGGTAGCAGTATACAGCGCTATGTTTAACTCCTAATAAGACTGTAGAGACATGTCTATAGGTAGCAGTATACAGCGCTATGTTTAACTCCTAATAACACTGTAGAGACATGTCTATAGGTAGCAGTATACAGCACTATGTTTAACTCCTAATAAGACTGTAGAGACATGCCTATAGGTAGCAGTATACAGCACTATGTTTAACTCCTAATAAGACTGTAGAGACATGTCTATAGGTAGCAGTATACAGCACTATGTTTAACTCCTAATAAGACTGTAGAGACATGCCTATAGGTAGCAGTATACAGCACTATGTTTAACTCCTAATAAGACTGTAGAGACATGCCTATAGGTAGCAGTATACAGCACTATGTGTACCACTTCTTCATTTGGTTACAACAAAGACAAAAGTGCTTAAAATTGTAGAAAACTACAATGTTTACTACGTGTGATGCACGACGTAGCCATCTTTGAAAGTGAACTCGGGGTCCTCTGAGTTCAGACGACTTGACGAGTCGTATATATACGACCTCGGGGGGGGCGCTCTTTTTGCAACTTCTGGTTCGTAACTCCGGAAAACGACTCGTAGATCGACTTCGGTGGACAAAAAGAACGCACCATTCAAGCATACATACCTGAAGCCCGGCAATGCACCTGGGATGGCTCATGAAGAAAACATTTTGAAAATTCCACAGACAGGGGGCGCTCTTGAGCCCCCTCACCGTCTCTGAAAGCATAACTAGGCGACCACGAGTGGCTCAACAGGTAGATCTTTCAAGTATTTGACCGACAGGGTTGACATTCAGCGTGAGAAATCGGGTGTGTGGCGTGTGAGCGTGTGAAACCAATGAAATGCGTGTGTCTCACGGCCAATGCGTGATGAGTTGGCAGCCCTGTAGCAGTGTTTTGCCATTGAGAACGTGCTAACACGCTAACGGTTAGCACCCTAGGCCCCTTCGTTTCGGCTAGTGACGTAGAAAGCCGTGCAGATTTTGAACAGCTCACCCGGAGAATGAAGGCAGGACACATTCAGAAGCCAGATCTCACTCAGAACAGCATGGATGGATTTGTTTTCAAAGTGTGTATGTGTGTGGAAGCACCAGACACAAAATAACACCCCAAATCACCAGATTTTTTCATAATATGGGCACTTTCAAAAAATATCTTTTCAACGGATGAACATCATATGTGTACTGCTGCAGCTCAATTCAAACAGGATCAAAAAAATATTAGTCTCTCCCCGTTCACTACGGTACCATGTACAGCTGTAATGGGGCCTTAAAAGTTAGACCCGACTAGGCCCGAGCCCGACAGAATTCGGTCCGAGCCCGACAAGTACATTTGGATTGACAGCTTTTTTTTGTCGTAAATGTACTACTTTGATCTTGGAAATTCTGGGTTTTTGTCTATGAATATTATCCTTTCATTTCCTCCTCAACCTTGAAAGAAATAAAAATAATCAGTCAAGCTGGCTATGCTTTATGAGGATACAAATTATAGTTGAATAGTATTGTGTGTTTAGCGTGTTTAGTGGAAGAGCACTGTGACAGCTTAGTCATGCAAAATGAGAAAAGGATACTGTTGTACGTGCAGAAAGCAGCACTGTATGACGGTGGTCAGAAAGCAACAAGAGTGCAGCAGCAAAGTTAATATCAGTTTGATATCAGTTTGACCATGAAAGTAAGTTACTTCTCAATCTGTGATGGACAACAGTGGCGCATTGTTCTCTCTGACCATCAGCATATAGTTAAAGTCTGCCTAAGAACTGATGAAGAGGGCGTGTGCCAAAAGACTGGGACCAGTCTGTGCACCAACCAGGGGAGGCTAAGTCTAAACCACGGTACTCCTCCAACTTTTAATAAACAAATCAAAATGCTCTTAGAGACTGATATATGAATTCATGTATAAGCCAGAAAATTCAGTCTGATTTGAGAAGCCTGTGTGCCTGCTCAACTCGGACTCGTGTACACGTTTATGCTCTTATGATTTTACTTAAATAAATACTTGTTAAACTTTTAAATCCTCTCCTTGCCTACTTAGTGGATTTTGAAACGCACAACCCTCACATTTAAGAAGGTAAAAAAAAAATATTAGTTGATATGATTTATTTTCCATAAATGTGTAATCATCACTATATCTAAAGAACAAATTGGTCCGGCTCTACTGTACTGATGAGAGCTATTCCGACTGAACACACACAGGAACACAAGCTGTCCTCTGTGAACTGCCTCTGTGCCCTTAAGCAAGGCGCCGCACTGACAATGTGTGTGCATGCTGACTTGTTTACTTGGTTATATAACCCTCTCACACACACACACACACTCGCACAAAGTGCCAGAGTACCTCAGCATATGTTAAACGGAGCGTCCCCATCTGTCTGCCTGCCAAAAATCTGATTTAACTCTCTTAAAGGGACAGTTCACTTTAATAGATTCATAATTCTGACATTCGGTCATTAAAGAAAATATTAGCTGGTGGAGTAACGGCGTCCTGAGCAGAGAATGAAGTCCTCTTCTTTGTTTTAATAGCCTGTTTGAATTGAGCCATGTGTACACAATCCGTGCTGCGTATGCGTAAAATGGTAATCCTGTTTTACGAGTTCTCTTAAGTGTTCTTCCCAAGTGTAGGACCAACAAAAGACTCAAGAACTCCTTTGTCCCTCATGCCATCATACTGTACAACTCCTCACTCGGGGGGAGGAGGAAATAGGGTGAAGAGGACAGAACAGAACACTAAATTGTGTGCAATAAATTATTAATAATCTACTCACATACATACCTGGACACTCTAACTGCTCTTAACTGCTAATTTATGCTAAATGTCATTTATTTATTAACTGTATAATAACACAATACCATACACAGTCCTATATATCTATATATCTATCTTTATTTATCTGTAGTTTATTGTTGTTTATTTTTGTAAAAAATATTTAGCTAAAAGTTTTATTGTTATTCTTATACTGTATTTTTTCTATCCTTTTTCTATTTAAAGAGTGTTTTTGTAAGATGCTAAAATCTGCTGCTGGAAATCTAATTTCCTTGTAGGAGTCATCCCAAAGGGATCAATAAAGAGAAGTCTAAGTCTGATACCTCCGTGGGATTTACAACACTGCACAATCTGTCATAGTTGTAGCCGTCTCGTGGATGTATTAAGTTAGCCTCCACCGGGAAGCTAACGATAGTTTAGCTAACAGCTAATTCGGCTAACCGCGAGCTTACAGCTTGATTCAGTCTAAAATAACGTTAACGCAAACTAAACTTAACACTGGGAAAAGCAGGCTACAGCTACATTAAGACTTTACAGTAATAACAATAAAGACAAGTATTGAGTGATTGTATTTTAAATGAGCGCAAGTAAAGTAGAACTGACGTAACAGCTGTTAAATATTTTAACGGTTATTTTCAGGTTTGAGGGTCTTTTACATGCTGTCTCAGCTACTGGTTAGCCAAATTAGCTGTTAGCTGCACTAACGTTAGCTTTCCGGTGGAGGCTAACGGCAGACCGCTACAACTACTGTCGGTACACGATCCATTCTGCACATGCGCACAACGTTCGCGTATGCGCTGTTGTACGAGGATTTACGACACTGCTCGATCTGTTCCACGCTTCCTAACGGCTAATTCGGCTAACCGCTAGCTGAGACAGCATGTAATGATTTTAAAATTTAGAAAATTTGAAAATAAACGTATATAATAAACATAATACTAAACATTATAAACATATATAACAGCTGTTACATCAGTTCTACTTTACTTGTGCTCATTTAAAATACAATCACTCAATATTTGTCTTTATTGGTATTACTGTAAAGTCTTAATAAAGAGTTTTATGACCCAAATATCCACCCTGACCCCCTCCATACACAGCCCAAGGAGCTCCAATTCAGCAGCATGTGTTATAATATGTTTTATACAAACTAATCGCAGTGCGTTACTTATCTCAGCTATGTCCGAATGGCTCATGAGAACAACCTGAGCCGTGTGGAGACCACTTTTCTTCTTCTATATTTAGTACTGGCCCTTTAAGTATGGAATGCCGTTTTATTCACAATTAAATAAATGAATAAATACATAAATAAATGAATAAATATATAAATAAATAAATACATAAATGAATACATAATGAAATAAATAAATGAGGCAATAAATACATAAATAATTAAATAAATAATTATTTCATGGTACTTTTTTTCATAAGTCCATATTTATTTATTTCAAGAGACTTTATTCATTTATTTATTTCAAGAGACTTTATTTATTTATTTATTTCAAGAGACTTTTATTTATTTATTTCAAGAGACTTTTATTTATTTATTTATTTATTTATTTATTTCAAGAGACTTTTATTTATTTATTTATTTATTTCAAGAGACTTTTATTTTCCTAATGCCACATTTATTTATTTCCCTCTCCATTTATTTCCAGTTCTTATATGCAAATCAGGGGGCGTGGCTATCTCTCACATTCAGAAAAAGGTGAATGGGACTTCTTTGGCAGACCGACAACAGGACAATTTTACCAATTTTCGCCGTCTTATTCATCACTAAATTCACTTCTGACAACGTTTTAAGCGACAAATTAACTTTTTAGATTTCGAATATAGGCAGTCTTGCGAAAATCGTTGCTAAATTGACAATTTGCTTCAAAGTTTTCGGAGTTGAGAAGCTCCATAAAGTAACGAGACAACCAGCAGCGCTTGCCCCGGCCGCTGGCTCGTCGCTCGGACAGTCTCGCCGCTCGGACACCCCGCTGTAGGCTGGAGGACCGGTCACACACAAACACACACACACACAAACACACACACACACACACACACACACACACACACACACACACACCGCTGTAGGCTGGAGGACCGGTCACACACATACACACACACACACACACACAAACACACACACACACACACACTGCTGTAGGCTGTAGCCGTCTTTCACACACACACACCGCCACACACACACACACCGCTGTAGGCTGTAGCCGTCTTTCACACACACACACCGCCACACACACACACACACACACACACACACACACACACACACACACACACACACACCGCCACACACACACAGGGCCACAGCGCAGCAGCAGAGGAGAGATTGGGTCACAGCAGTAAAATCAGCCCACTTCGTAGCCACTTACCTCACCCAGGCACGGATCAGCCGTTTGTGCTGGTGGACCCTCTGCCCTGTTTCTGATGTATCGTACATCCTGCACCATCACAATAGTTCACCTTTTTTGCTAGGTCTCCAATATTTAACTGCTAGACTACCCGTGGTTAGACTAACGGTAACTCTAGTCTTTGTGGAAGGGAGGAGGAGTGCTTAAAACCACTGTAAAAAGTTACAACTTTTCATATTATATTCAGCAATTTGTTATAAAAAGCCATACAAAACTATGGTGGGCGGCTCTAATCTTTATGTTTAATAAGCACATTGCTTAACATGAAAAATGTGACCTGCAATTTACACTTTGACAACGCCTCAGCTGTCGTGTCAACCGCAGTGGACAGAGTACCACAAGCTGCCTGTTGTGGTGCTCCGTCAGGTCAGCGATAGTTGGTGGTCTAAATTAAGCAATGTGCATATTAAACATAAAGATTAGGGTTAGGGTTAGAAAGACGGCTGGCCAGCGAGGTTGTCAGGTGCTTGTTGAGTTTAACTCCGAAAAGACAGTTAACCCCAGGTTCCCATTAATCTTGTGATGGACATGTGTTGTGATATTTAAACAAACGATCGGTCAGCGGCGAAATAAAAACCTCTTATTTACGAGAGAGGTCTGAGAGACCTCCAGCCTACAGCGGTGTGTGTGTGTGTGTGTGTGTGTGTGTGTGTGTGTGTGTGTGTGTGTGTGTGTGTGTGTGTGTGTGTGTGTGTGTGTGTGTGTGTGTGTGTGGCGGTGTGTGTGTGTGTGAAAGACGGCTACAGCCTACAGCGGGGTGTCCGAGCGAGACTGTCCGAGCGACGAGCCAGCGGCCGGGGCAGGCGCTGCTGGTTGTCTCGTTACTTTATGGAGCTTCTCAACTCCGAAAACTTTGAAGCAAATTGTCAATTTAGCAACGATTTGTCGCCTAAAACGTTGTCAGAAGTGAATTTAGTGATGAATAAGACGGCGAAAATTGGTAAAATTGTCCTGTTGTCGGTCTGCCAAAGAAGTCCCATTCACCTTGTTCTGAATGTGAGAGATAGCCACGCCCCCTGATTTGCATATAAGAACTGGAAATAAATAGAGAGGGAAATAAATAAATGTGGCATTAGGAAAATAAAAGTCTCTTGAAATAAATAAATCAATAAAAGTCTCTTGAAATAAATAAATAAATAAATAAAAGTCTCTTGAAATAAATAAATAAATAAATAAAAGTCTCTTGAAATAAATAAATAAATAAAAGTCTCTTGAAATAAATAAATAAAAGTCTCTTGAAATAAATAAACAAATAAAAGTCTCTTGAAATAAATAAATATGGACTTATGAAATTAAAAGTACCATGAAATAATTATTTATTTAATTATTTATGTATTTATTGCCTCATTTATTTATTTCATTATGTATTTATTTATTTATTTATTTATGTATTTATTTATATATTTATTCATTTATTTATTTATGTATTTATTCATTTATTTAATTGTGAATAAAACGGCATTCCATATTTAAGAGGCACCGATCAGTTTAAACCGATTTTTCCAGCATGTCCTGATACAATGACAGAATAGGTCATTTGCCAATGACTCCCGAAACTAAAACAACATACAGTACAGGGAAGGCATGAAAACTATGAATGAACACATATGGAATTATGTACTTAACAAAAAAGTGTGAAATAACTGAAAACATGTCTTATATTTTAGATTCTTCAAAGTAGCCACCCTTTGCTTTTTTTGATAACTCTGCAAACCCTTGGTGTTCTCTCAATGAGCTTCATGAGGTAGTCACCTGAAATGGTTTTACCTTCACAGGTGTGCTTTGTCAGGGTTCATTAGTGGAATTATTTCACTTATTAATAAAAAAGCAAAGGGTGGCTACTTTAAAGAATCTAAAATATAAGACATGTTTTCAGTTATTTCACACTTTTTTGTTAAGTACATAATTCCATATGTGTTCATTCATAGTTTTGATGCCTTCAGTGAGAATCTACAATGTAAATAGTCATGAAAATAAAGAAACGCATTGAATGAGAAGGTGTGTCCAAACTTTTGGCCTGTACTGTATATGACTGTTGAGTACCAGCGACAAGCTCACGTTGTGATTTTGTGTGTGTGTGTGTGTGTGTGTGTGTGTGTGTGTGTGTGTGTGTTATTTTGTGTGTTCACATATCACTGCAATTCACAGTCAACGGGTTGCTCTTAACATGAGCACAAATGTTGTATAAGATATTATACAAAATAGGAAAACACTTGATGGATTATGTTCCAGCGTGATTAAAAAAACCCCGAAAATAATGAGCTCATATAACCCGACAACCACACACACACACACACACACACACACACACACACATACACACACACACACACATACACACACACTTGACCTTGCACAGGATCAGTCTTTCCTGAGGGATTGTGGGTGTTTTCTTTCCCAGTGGGGCTGCACTGAGCACGCTCAGAAGAACTGACGGCTAAACAGGGACAGATAGAGCAATCTGTGTGTGTGTGTGTGTGTGTGTGTGTGTGTGTGTGTGTGTGTGTGTGTGTGTGTGTGTGTGTGTGTGTGTGTGTGTGTCTCCCTGTGGTCTAGTATTCAACTTTTAAAAATGAACTGACAGTGTCAGCTGAGGTCAGCAGAAAGAGAGAGAGAGAGAGAGAGTGTGTGTGTGTGTGTGTGTGTGTGTGTGTGTGTGTGTGTGTGTGTGTGTGTGTGTATATATATATATATATATATATATATGCACCCACACTAAACACCTTTAAAAGCAGGAGAAAAACATTTCTCTTCAAAACAGTCTAAGGACTAACTTATTAGCGTGTCTTTGTGTGTGTGTGTGTGTGTGTGTGTGTGTGTGTGTGTGTGTGTGTGTGTGTGTGTGTGTGTAATTATATGTGCATGCTCATTGGCAAATTGAAGTCAATCAGTAATTTTACTATAATTAAAGTAAATATTGATCCGATAATTTACTGTTGCTGATCAATGCAACAACTTTGCCTCTTCTTTAAACCCGAATCCTGCATTTCTGAAGCCCAGTTCAGACCAAATATTCGTGACGAGACGAGTTAAAACACAGTCTGAGTTTGTTACATCGAAATATAAAATGGATTATGGATCATTTTATTTGTGTAGTTTGTCGTTGACTTTACAAGCTGACTTCGCTATTGGCTGTTAAATATCTTAATCTTCCAGAATATAGTCAACTTTTTTAACATGCAATCAAGGGCGTAACTTTCTCTCTGGGTCTCTGGGTCTCTTGGTCTTTGGGTCTCTGGGTCTCTGGGTCTCTTGGTCTTTGGGTTCTCTGGGTCTCTGGGTCTCTTGGTCTTTGGGTCTCTGGGTCTCTAGTAGTCTGGGTCTCTTGGTCTCTTCGTCTCTGGGTCTCTAGTAGTCTGGGTCCCTTGGTCTCTGGGTCTCTAGTAGTCTGGGTCTCTAGTAGTCTGGATCACTTGGGCTTTGGGTCTCTGGGTCTCTGGATCTCTTGGTCTTTGAGTCTCTGGTTTGTGGGTTTCTTGCTCTCTTGGTCTCTGGGTCTCTGGGTCACTTGGTGTTTGGGTCTCTGGGTCTCTGGGTCTCTTGGTCTTTGGGTCTCTGGGTCTCTGGGTCTCTGGGTCTCTTGGTCTTTGGGTCTCTGGGTCTCTGGATCTCTTGCTCTCTAGTAGTCTGGGTATCTGGGTCTCTAGTAGTCTGGGTCTCTTGGTCTCTGGTCTCTAGTAGTCTGGGTCTCTGGGTCTCTAGTAGTCTGGGTCTCTTGGTCTCTTGGTCTCTAGGAGTCTGGGTCTCTTGGTCTTTAGTAGTCTGGGTCTCTTGGTCTCTAGGAGTCTGGTTCTCTTGGTCTCTTGGTCTCTAGTAGTCTGGGTCTCTTGGTCTCTGGGTCTCTTGGTCTCTTGGTCTCTAGTAGTCTGGGTATCTGGGTCTCTAGTAGTCTGGGTCTCTTGGTCTCTGGTCTCTAGTAGTCTGGGTCTCTGGGTCTCTAGTAGTCTGGGTCTCTTGTTCTCTGGTCTCTAGTAGTCTGGGTCTCAGGGTCTCTTGGTCTCTAGGAGTCTGGGTCTCTTGGTCTCTAGGGGTCTGGGTCTCTTGGTCTCTTGGGCTCAAGTAGTCTGGGTCTATGGGTCTCTTGGTCTCTTGGTCTCTTGGTCTCTTGGTCTCTGGGTCTCTTGGTCTCTGGTCTCTAGTAGTCTGGGTCTCTGGGTCTCTAGGAGTCTGGGTCTGTGGGTCTCTTGGTCTCTTGGTCTCTGTGGTCTCTGGGTCTCTGGGTCTCTTGGTCTCTGGGTCTCTGGGTCTCTGGATCTCTTGGTCTCTTGGTCTCTAGTAGTCTGGGTCTCTGGGTCTCTAGTAGTCTGGGTCTCTTGGTCTCTGGGTCTCTGGGTCTCTGGGTCTCTTGGTCTCTTGGTCTCTGGGTCTCTGGGTCTCTTGGTCTCTTGGTCTCTTGGTCTCTGGGTCTCTTGTCCAGTCTGGGTCTCTGGGTCTCTGGGTCTCTGGGTCTCTGGGTCTCTGGATCTCTTGGTCTCTTGGTCTCTAGTAGTCTGGGTCTCTGGGTCTCTAGTAGTCTGGGTCTCTGGGTCTCTAGTAGTCTGGGTCTCTTGGTCTCTTGGTCTCTGGGTCTCTTGGTCTCTGGGTCTCTGGGTCTCTTGGTCTCTTGGTCTCTTGGTCTCTGGGTCTCTTGGTCTCTTGGTCTCTGGGTCTCTAGTAGTGTGGGTCTCTGGGTCTCTAGTAGTCTGGGTCTCTGGGTCTCTAGTAGTCTGGGTCTCTTGTGTCTCTGGGTCTCTTGGTCTCTGGGTCTCTGGGTCTCTTGGTCTCTTGGTCTCTTGGTCTCTTGTCTCTTGGTCTCTGGGTCTCTTGTCGTCTTGGTCTCTGGGTCTCTTGGTCTCTGGGTCTCTGGGTCTCTGGGTCTCTTGGTCTCTTGGTCTCTTGGTCTCTTGGTCTCTGGGTCTCTGGGTCTCTTGGTCTGTTGGTCTCTGGGTCTCTTGGTCTCTGGGTCTCTTGGTCTCTGGGTCTCTTGTCTCTTGGTCTCTGGTCTCTTGGTCTCTTGGTCTCTGGGTCTCTGGGTCTCTGGGTCTCTGGTCTCTTGGTCTCTGGGTCTCTAGGAGTCTGCGTCTCTTGGTCTCTGGGTCTCTAGTAGTCTGGGTCTCTGGGTCTCTGGGTCTCTAGTAGTCTGGGTCTCTTGGTCTCTGGGTCTCTAGTAGTCTGGGTCTCTGGGTCTCTAGTAGTCTGGTTCTCTAGTAGTCTGGGTCTCTAGTAGTCTGGGTCTCTAGTAGTCTGGGTCTCTGGGTCTCTAGTAGTCTGGTTCTCTAGTAGTCTGGGTCTCTAGTAGTCTGGGTCTCTAGTAGTCTGGGTCTCTGGGTCTCTAGTAGTCTGGGTCTCTAGTAGTCTGGGTCTCTAGTAGTCTGGGTCTCTGGGTCTCTAGTAGTCTGGGTCTCTAGTAGTCTGGGTCTCTGGGTCTCTAATAGTCTGGGTCTCTAGTAGTCTGGGTCTCTGGGTCTCTAATAGTCTGGGTCTCTAGTAGTCTGGGTCTCTGGGTCTCTAGTAGTCTGGGTCTCTAGTAGTCTGGGTCTCTGGGTCTCTAGTAGTCTGGGTCTCTAGTAGTCTGGGTCTCTAGTAGTCTGGGTCTCTGGGTCTCTAGTAGTCTGGGTCTCTGGGTCTCTAGTAGACTGGGTCTCTAGTAGTCTGGGTCTCTGGGTCTCTAGTAGACTGGGTCTCTAGTAGTCTGGGTCTCTAGTAGTCTGGGTCTCTGGGTCTCTAGTAGTCTGGGTCTCTAGTAGTCTGGGTCTCTGGGTCTCTAGTAGACTGGGTCTCTAGTAGTCTGGGTCTCTAGTAGTCTGGGTCTCTAGTAGTCTGGGTCTCTGGGTCTCTAGTAGTCTGGGTCTCTAGTAGTCTGGGTCTCTAGTAGTCTGGGTCTCTAGTAGTCTGGGTCTCTGGGTCTCTAGTAGTCTGGGTCTCTAGTAGTCTGGGTCTCTGGGTCTCTAGTAGTCTGGGTCTCTGGGTCTCTAGTAGTCTGGGTCTCTAGTAGTCTGGGTCTCTGGGTCTCTAGTAGTCTGGGTCTCTGGGTCTCTAGTAGTCTGGTTCTCTAGTAGTCTGGGTCTCTAGTAGTCTGGGTCTCTAGTAGTCTGGGTCTCTGGTTCTCTAGTAGTCTGGTTCTCTAGTAGTCTGGGTCTCTAGTAGTCTGGGTCTCTGGGTCTCTAGTAGTCTGGTTCTCTAGTAGTCTGGGTCTCTAGTAGTCTGGGTCTCTAGTAGTCTGGGTCTCTGGGTCTCTAGTAGTCTGGGTCTCTAGTAGTCTGGGTCTCTAGTAGTCTGGGTCTCTGGGTCTCTAGTAGTCTGGTTCTCTAGTAGTCTGGGTCTCTAGTAGTCTGGGTCTCTAGTAGTCTGGGTCTCTGGGTCTCTAGTAGTCTGGGTCTC
>CM046808.1:26068047-26120547 GCA_025617405.1 Perca schrenkii | reverse complement strand
CACAGACAGACACACACACACACACACACACACACAGACAGACACAGACACAGGCACACAGACAGACAGACAGATAGACATAGACACACAGACACAGACAGACAGACACATAGACATAGACATAGACACACAGACACACACAGACAGACAGGCACACAGACAGACAGACAGACAGACAGACACAGACACAAACACAGACAGATAGACAGAAGGACAGACAGACAGACACTAATGATTACTGGAGGAGCAATAGTTTACACAACTTTTTATTAACCTGAACCACACAACTTAATTTTTTACCCTTAATTGGCAGTTGGCGGGTGTCAATTTAAAGGTGCAGTGAGTGATTCTGCCCAAAGATTGTTGATATTTGAACTCAACTGCCAAACAAATACAAGCCCCGCTTCATAAGCTCTGCCCCCCCAGATGCACGGACAGATAACTACCGGCCGGCAGACACATTCAAATTCCCCCCTCCACCTCCACCTCCCCCTCCACCCCTCCCATCAACTGTCGCTGCCTATTGCCAGTTGATTTGTGGCTCTTGCACTCCTTTCTGTTAGTTTTCCATCTACACAGCCAGAGCTGTGTATTATTATAACCGGAATTTTTGGCAAAAACTGTAATGCATTAACATCGCTTACTATTAGGGCTGCTCCCTCTTAGTCGATTAGTCGACTAATCGGTCGTTTTGGTCTTAGTCAACTTAGATTTCTTTAGTCCATTAGTCATGTTTGATGCTTTTTCATGTTGAATGACTTATTTCCAAGACGAGCACATCTCTGGTAAACACAAGAATTAAGGGTTGACATTTTACCTAATAGATATCACCGTGAAACCTACTTTGATTACTTTCATTAAGGCAGTTATTTCTTGTATTACACTTTTTCTGAAATGTTTTAAAATATGCAAAGGAGACCATTATCTTATTCAATATATGCAATCCTTTTGCATGACTCTTTGCAGAGGATCTCAGATTTACAGATCTGTCGATTAAATAAACTAAGCGATCAGTCGATACAATTGAACGAGTGATTTCTTCAAATCGAGCACAGCCCTACTTTTTAAAATCTGGTTTTATCTGGTACTTAAACATCGTGTGTTCGTCACTTCATAGTCTGAAATAAATATTGTAAATTAGTTTTTTATGGTGGTTTAGTGTGCAGCATACGGTGTGTATCTGCCGTCCGGTCCATGCAGCGCTACCGTCATTATGGCTCCTCTTACCCTTGAGTGTTAGTCGACTAAGAATTTCTTCAATCGAGCACAGCCCTAGATGCTTGACTGATTAAACCAATATATTTGACTTCATCTTATCGTTTTATTTGGCTCTCGCTTAGATTGATGTAATTCCAATTTAACAAATGCACGGGGATATACAGTACAGGCCAAAAGTTTGGACACACCTTCTCATTCAATGCGTTTCCTTTTTATTTTCATGACTATTTACATTGTAGATTCTCACTGAAGGCATCAAAACTATGAATGAACACATATGGAATTATGTACTTAACAAAAAAGTGTGAAATAACTGAAAACATGTCTTATATTTTTAGATTCTTCAAAGTAGCCACCCTTTGCTTTTTTTTGATAACTCTGCAAACCCTTGGTGTTCTCTCAATGAGCTTCATGAGGTAGTCACCTGAAATGGTTTTTACCTTCACAGGTGTGCTTTGTCAGGGTTCATTAGTGGAATTATTTCCCTTATTGATAAAAAAAGCAAAGGGTGGCTACTTTGAAGAATCTAAAATATAAGACATGTTTTCAGTTATTTCACACTTTTTTTGTTAAGTACATAATTCCATATGTGTTCATTCATAGTTTTGATGCCTTCAGTGAGAATCTACAATGTAAATAGTCATGAAAATAAAAAGGAAACGCATTGAATGAGAAGGTGTGTCCAAACTTTTGGCCTGTACTGTAGGTCTTTTATTTGGAATGGAGTCAGACACATTGTCCCAAAAGGGGGGACACACAGAGGAGGCAAGTTTTGCAAAGAAAATACCGTATGCTATGTTGGACTTAGGGCTGCTCGATTATGGAAACAGGGTTTCACGTTAAAGGTGCAGTAGGTAAGACTAATAAAACTAAGCGAACGTTTTGACAATAAAATACATCAACACAACAGTATGTGGAGTTAAACTGGACGGGCCCAATAAGCTCTGAATAGTTCTACTTGTTGTTAAATTGCAATGTGAGCCAACTGGGGGGTGCATTATGTCTGCAGGATAATTTAAAAGGCAACCGTGACTAGCCTACAATTTTTTTGTACATCCCTATTTCTGATACTGTGGTGGCAGACATTTTAAATCTACATAGAAGAAACACTGACTGGAAAGGGAAGCTCGGCTTCCCCTAAAGTGTCGAGAAATTAATAGGGCTGCCACCTTTTAGATGATTTTTAAATCAAATTGATTTTTTTCCCAGCCCTAGGAGAAACTCAGTTTTACAGATGGTTAATTAACTACATTTATATTGTGCTTTTCTAGTCTTAACCACCTCTCAAAGCGCACAGCTCTGTCAATTAAATCAACTAATCGATTAGTCGACAAAATCCTATAAGTGTTAGTCGACTAAGAATTTCTTTAGACTCCTTTTCCCAGACACCCCTGCTCTAGCATGTCGCCAGCAGCAGACTGAGCCGCGTCTGTGCGACCGTAATAATGCTCCGTGCGGAAACACCGTCCGTCAGCGATACAACGCTGGTAACATTGATTTAACGAAGCTGAGGCAAGTCATTTCGCAGCCCTCTCAGGTGCCATGCAGGGGACAGGCTGCCTGCTTTTATCACGGCACTCCAAACATCGGTTTCCTGAAAAAGAAATCTTCCGGGGACTCGAAATTGCTGCAAACGCAGAAACGCGTTGTAGAGCGATAGGGAACGATAACGTGTTAGCACGATGATCGAACGGGCAGGTGGGTTATTTAATTAACTTGCCAACGGGCAACCGTAGTTGTTGAACCCTAGATTCAACAAATAATCACAATAGCACTATTTAACATTTACTTTTGGAAAGATGTTGCATTTAGTGATAATTAAAAGACCAGGGATGCACCGAATCCAGGACACACACACACACACACACACACACACACACACACACACACACACACACACACACACACACTCAAGAAAAAAATAAGTGTTCACTTGCAAAAATGTAATGTGCAAAATAAAAGTTTTGTGATCGCTAGGACCCAAAATTTAAATTTGAATAATTGCACAGCTCCAGTTCAGACTGGCTTCATGTTTATTGCAAAATACATTTTTAAAATACACTTTTGTTCCTCTCACATCAGATACGCTAGTTAGTCACAACACCGCAAATAGTGTGTGTGTGTGTGTGTGTGTGTGTGTGTGTGTGTGTGTGTGTGTGTGTGTGTGTGTGTGTGCGTGTGCGTGTGTGTGAACAAACACGTGTCAAGGTTATTTGGTGGGCTATTCTGTCCTCTCTGGCATTTCACACACACACAACACACAACACACACACACACACACAGAGTGTCCCAGGGTTTGTCAGCTCTAATAATAGTGTGGATCAGGTTCTAACGGTGGCCTGTAGTGCTGAGAGGAAGAGGAGGAGCTCTCTCTCTTTCTCCTTCTCCGCTCAGACACCTTCTGTCCTCCTCCCTTGTTCGCTGCTTTCCTCATCGGGCGATCAAAACTTTGGAATATCTCTTCTTTGGGATTGTTTTCATCTCTTCGCGCCACCTCTTCGATTCAGTACTTGTACTTTTATAAACTTTTTGTGCAGTAGGCCTACTTTTTGGAAAGTTTTAAATACTTTTTTGGTGCTTTAATTCGTCTTTTTTTTAGGGGCTGCTCCCTCTTAGTAGATTAGTCGACTAATCGGTGGTTTTGGTCTTAGTCAACTTAGATTTCTTTAGTCCATTAGTCATGTTTGATGCTTTTTTTCATGCTGAATGACTTATTTCCAAGAAACGTACGAGCACATCTCTGGTAAACATAAGAATTAAAGTGGTGCTTTTTGCATGACTCTTTGTGGAGAAACTCAGATTTACAGATCTGTCGATTAAATCAACTAATCGATCAGTCGGTACGATTGAACGAGTGTTAGTCGACTAAGAATTTCTTCAAATCGAGCACAGCCCTACTTTTTAAAATCTGGTTTTATCTGGTACTTAAACATCGTGTGTTCGTCACTTCATAGTCTGAAATAAATATTGTAAATTAGTTTTTTATGGTGGTTTAGTGTGCAGCATACGGTGTGTATCTGCCGTCCGGTCCATGCAGCGCTACCGTCATTATGGCTCCTCTTACCCTCCTTCCCCCTCCTCCGCTCCCGTAGAGGAGATCCATGCCGAAGAGGAGGAGGAGGAGGAGGAGGAGGAGGAGGTGTTCACTGAAGAGGAGGTCTATGAGGAGGAGGCGGAGCCTCTGATACAGGAGGAGGCGGAGCCTGCGGTGCAGGAGACAGGTAGGATCGGTGTAGGAGTAAAGTTTAACCCAGTTTGATTTGGTTCGAACCTCATATGGCGTCATTTTGATGCTACCAAGCCATCACCTCCCGTTAGCATCCCATTGACTCCCATTCATTTTGACGTCACTTTGACTGCGAATAACTTTACATCTGAAGCATTTAAAGACTCTATTTGTCCGTTGTTTATTTCTAAAGAAACACGACAATGTATAAAAGGCTCCGTTACCTTGTAGCTCACGTTCAGGCTCCGTAGCAGACGCTTTTATAAAAATAGGCTAACGATTGGGTCATAACCACGAGACTTACTGTCACGCAGTAGAGGAATTACCGTATAGTACAGGAGAAGCTCTCAGGCAGTTTGGACTTCCATTACCTGTTTAGGTTTAATTACTAATGTTAACTAGCATGTTAGTGATCAGTAATTAGCCTGTGTCTATGTTATCTCCTTACATATACCTACGCTCTCCGTCTCTGTAAGATTGGGAATGATTGAGATTTCTCTCGGCACAGCTACCAGAAGACTTCACACTTTCAGACACGTTGCTCACGTCACATCTACGTCTTCAAGCTCAGTTGGAGGCTGCTCAGTAACGCTCAGCCAGCACCGGGAAAGAGACTTCTGATATCCTTCACTGGTCTCAGACCAGAGACACGGGGTCTGCTGGTCCATTCTTATATACTGTCTATGGTTACCGAATTTGATCACAGACCAAATTGCCTCCTTAGTGGTCTGGGAAACCCCTGACGAACTTCCGGCAAATTTTGGATTTGCTCTGCAAGTCCGTCTGGCCAAGAGCCCATTCGAGCCCATTTCCAATTTTTCCAAAATCGAGGCACGAATCACAACCGTTGAACGAGCTTCACACGATAGCGCAGCGACATTGAAGCAGATTTTGAATTTCCGTGAACGGGCTCTGCAACATGCACGCTGGTTGAGATGTTTTCCGTCGCTCTGATTGGTCGAAGGACTATCCAATTGCGTCCGTTGTCCGTTCGTGACGCGCCCTTTTGGAAATGGGCTGTGAATGAACCTTTCCCCCAGACCCACTCTCATCTCTCTTAGTATCAAGTATGGGGGGAATGCTTCGTCATTCAATCCCAGGGCTGCATAATATCTCGTATTTTATCATCATCGCAACATCAGCTGCCGCAGTAAACGCATCGCGAAAGTCTGCGATGTTTCGCGAAAGACACTCCGATTTTACTTGTGTTATTTGAAAGAAAATATCGGCAGAAAACTGCACTTTAAAATGTAACTGTCATTCTTTCTTTAGCTGTTTTTTTTGTGTTCAATGAAATGTTAACATAAAGTTGGAAATTCCTTTTTATTCGTTTTAAAGTCAACAACCAGTTTGTTGTGTTTTTAGCAGAATACTGAAAGCAGCAGAAACTGAGTACACTTTTAATATCTGTTTTATTTATCGCAAGGAATATCGTTATTGCGTATTCTTCTCACATCATGCAGCCCATGTTCAATACCAAATTACCTTAGACCTTATATCAGCGTCAGCGAGCCAATCAGCACGCAGCATGCTTTTTACCAAGATCTACTAATCCCTGTGATTGGCTGTGAGACATTCAGGAAACACTCAACGTTTCGCAGAGACTGGGCTCACGTAGTAGGAGCTGAGGCATGAATAAAAAGATTTGTGCCGTAATGTTTACTGTTGTAATTTCTTTTTGCATTCATTCATTCATTCATTCATTCATACAGTATGCTAGGCTAGTGTCGTAGGGATAAACTAGCCAGCTAACAAACTGCACACGATGGCAGACAATTTGATTTCTTTTTGCTATATGAAATTGGTATGGTAGGAACCGGTGTGGATGTCACGGTATTGGTATCGGGACCGGTATTGAAAATGTTTTAACGCTACCCCGCACTGTAATCTGGCCTGGTTTGGCTCGCTTAGGAGGCGTTACTGAGGAGGAGGTCGCACAGACGAAGGAGGAAGTGCAGCCTGACGTCCAGGAGACAGGTTGGAAAGGTTTTTGAGCTTGGTTTGGCATGGTTTGGTTTGGCATGGTTAGTGGGTGTGCTTATGAGGAGTAAAGCTCCATCAGACATTGCTGGATATATCTGAAGGACTTGTGTTTGTTTTGTAGCTCAACATTGTTTGCTTTAATGTGGTTTGGTGCACTGTATGACATGCTTTTAATGCAAACTCAGTACATCCTGTAGCTTATTTTCACAATAAAAGCCTTTTTTTATATGTTATATTGCAGCGAAGGAGCCACAGGAAGTCTTGAGTGAAATTTGATCCAGGGAAAATCCTGATTAGGCACGGCATGGTTTCTATTTGGCCTGGTTTGGCATTGTTAGACAGTGTTTAAAGATTATTTTTTTGTCCTGCGTGTATTCCCTGCTATTTGAAAACAAAGAAGATGGCTGCTGCTGCTGGCGAACAGCGCTCTTTGGAATCAGCTTTCTGGAAGATTTGGACTTCAGCTTTTCTTTGAGAAAAGAACAAAGAACGGCACTGAAGTCCTTCTTAAAAAATGAAGATGTGTTCAGAGTTTAAAGTTGAATCTATCAACTAGCGATGCTCTGGTTGGTTGGAGCGCTATCCTATTGCGTGCAGAGGGGAATTTGACAGACTGATCGAATTGAGCCCTGCCAGTGGTGAGTTCCCAGACCCAACATCTGGGTCTGGCTTGTCAGGCTACTCTGACCACAGGAGTCTCCTGGATAATGAAAAAACTCAAATATATGCCAGTGTCAATAATAACCATTTCAAATAAGGGTTTTCTTTCAGTTTGGCGCGGCAGATGGCTCTAAACACGGTGGCGTCCATGAGGCTCGGCCATCATTGTTGGGGAAGAAGAAGTCAGAAAGAGCTGTCATATACAGTACAGGCCAAAAGTTTGGACACACCTTCTCATTCAATGTGTTTCCTTTTTATTTTCATGACTATTTACATTGTAGATTCTCACTGAAGGCATCAAAACTATGAATGAACACATATGGAATTATGTACTTAGCAAAAAAGTGTGAAATAACTGAAAACATGTCTTATATTTTAGATTCTTCAAAGTAGCCACCCTTTGCTGTGTCATAGTTGCCGAATTAATCTGAATTATCATATCGGAGTATTTTGTTCATGGCGCCCATCAGCCATTACAAGCACAAGTAACAGCTTTTGAAGCTCTGTGATTGGATAGATTGCCTTCGTTTTACATTTTCGTCCACGGTTTTGTCCCTTTTTTGCTGTTGTTTTGCTCAAACAACTAGATGCGTTACTACACAGTTGTCTATCTTTAGACCGATGTCTGTCCAGAAGTTGAAGAGCTCCAACATGGTGTTTGAGAGCGTGAATGGGACTTTTTTTTTTTATCTCTGGATAAAATTTTAATTTAAAACCTTGCGGATGTCTTTGTGTTGCATCACTGCAGTAAATAACCCTTTAACAGGATGTAGGCGCCACATGTTTCTCCTGCATCTACAGTATCTCACAAAAGTAAGTACACCCCTCACATTTTAGTAAATATTTCATTATATCTTTTAATGGGACAACACTGAAGAAATTACACTTTGCTATTATGTAAAGTATTAAGTGTACAGCTTGTATACCAGTTCACAATACCTTGAGATTGACATGGTTTTATGTCAGTTAGCCTAATAGCTGGTTTGATTTGCATTGAGAGATGATTTTATGGAAAGTACCCCATGTCAATCTGTAGCTATGGTGAAGGGTATGTGATGATGAGGGGCTATTTTAATTCCAAAGGCCAAGGGAACTTTATCAGGATGAGTTATTTTGAGGGGACAGCACATTTACACTGTTATACAAGCTGTACACTTACTACTTTACATTGTAGCATATTGTAATTTCTTCAGTGTTGTCCCATTAAAAGATATATTTACTAAAATGTGAGGGGTGTACTCACTTTTTGTGACATACTGTATACTTATAAAACAGCTCTTGCGGCTCCTATTGGTTGATATTCCATCTCTTGCGGCTCCTATTGGTTGATATTCCATCTCTTGCGGCTCCTATTGGTTGATATTCCATCTCTTGCGACTCCTATTGGTTGATATTCCATCTCTTGCGGCTCCTATTGGTTGATATTCCATCTCTTGCGGCTCCTATTGGTTGATATTCCATCTCTTGCATTAACCCTACTATTTACCCTTGTGTTGTCTTCCAGTTGACCATGCAACTTTTTGTTTTTCCGGGTCCAAATCTTGACATTTTTGACACCTTTTATTTTTATCCAAGTATTTTTGTAACTTTTTCCGATGGTTTTTGTCTAGTTTGTTCTGCACTATTTTTGTATTTTTTTTCCCCCTTTGTTTTTGAAGCTCTTTCCGACATTTTTGTCACTTTTTTTCAAAGTTTTTATTATAATTTTATTTTCTTCAAATGCTATCAAATTGAATCGTTGTATGGAACTATCCAGGTTATTATTATATATTTTTTTAAAGTTGGTTGAAAGAAACCCAACATTTCTGATATAGAAACTTAAAGAAAATGGGTCAAATTTAAAAATTTTGTAAAAAAAGAAATTACATTTTTGGCCTTTTTATTAGAGGAAAGCTGAGACATGAAAGGGGCGAGAGTGGGGGGGGAGGGTTGAAGACATGCAGAAAAACCATCACAGGTTGGATTTGAACCCTAGACCTTCTGCGTCAAGGAATAAACCTCTGCACACGTGCGCCTGCTCTACCAATGGAGCTACCCGGCCACACAAAGTGGGTCAGATTTGACCCGAGGACATCAGGAGGGTCAAATAAAAAAAACTTTCAGCACACACATGTTGTCGGAAACCTTGCGGATGTCTTTGCGTTGCATCGCTGCGGTAAAGAAACCTTTCCCAGGATTTATTGCTTTTAGAAACTCAAACTTTTGCACCAAGACTGTAATGACGGACCAGGCTATTTCAGGGTATCTTGAAACATTCCTGTCATTAATCAGACCCAGCGATTCTTGTATAGAAGCAGACGGCTGTTGTCGTTCGCTACAGCCTTTTCAGTCCTTAGTGTTGGAGGACAAACAGCTGTTGTCAGCTCTCTCTCTCTCTCTCTCTCTCTCTCTCTCTCTCTCTCTCTGTGTCAGGGTCATGTTGTCAGCTCTCTCTCTCTCTGTCTCTCTGTCTCTCTGTCTCTCTCTCTCTCTCTCTCTCTCTCTCTCTCTGTGTGTCAGGGTCATGTTGTCAGCTCTCTCTCTCTCTCTCTCTCTCTCTCTCTGTGTGTCAGGGTCATGTTGTCAGTCTCTCTCTCTCTGTGTCAGGGTCATGTTGTCAGCTCTCTCTCTCTCTCTCTCTGTGTGTCAGGGTCATGTTGTCAGCTCTCTCTCTCTCTCTCTGTGTCAGGGTCATGTTGTCAGCTCTCTCTCTCTCTCTGTGTCAGGGTCATGTTGTCAGCTCTCTCTCTCTCTCTCTCTCTCTGTGTCAGGGTCATGTTGTCAGCTCTCTCTCTCTCTCTGTGTCAGGGTCATGTTGTCAGCTCTCTCTCTCTCTCTGTGTCAGGGTCATGTTGTCAGCTCTCTCTCTCTCTCTCTCTCTGTGTCAGGGTCATGTTGTCAGCTCTCTCTCTCTCTCTCTCTCTCTCTCTGTGTCAGGGTCATGTTGTCAGCTCTCTCTCTCTCTCTGTGTCAGGGTCATGTTGTCAGCTCTCTCTCTCTCTCTCTCTCTCTCTCTGTGTCAGAGTCATGTTGTCAGCTCTCTCTCTCTCTGTGTCAGGGTCATGTTGTCAGCTCTCTCTCTCTCTCTCTCTCTGTGTCAGTGTCATGTTGTCAGCTCTCACTCTCTCTCTCTCTCTCTGTGTCAGGGTCATGTTGTCAGCTCTCTCTCTCTCTCTCTCTCTCTCTCTGTGTCAGGGTCATGTTGTCAGCTCTCTCTCTCTCTCTGTGTCAGGGTCATGTTGTCAGCTCTCTCTCTCTCTCTCTCTCTCTGTGTCAGGGTCATGTTGTCAGCTCTCTCTCTCTCTCTCTCTCTGTGTCAGTGTCATGTTGTCAGCTCTCACTCTCTCTCTCTCTCTCTCTGTGTCAGGGTGGTGTTGTCAGCTCTCTCTTTTGAGATCTACTGTTATCTAGGGACATGTCTGCATGCATTGATATAAGGAGCAAAAACATCAACAAATTTCACAAAAAAAACCTTTCAAATAAGGAAAAAGAGACACAGATTTTGGAACAATAACTTTGGACAAAGCCCAGTTCTGATTATTGGTGGGTAAATAACGTCTATTTGTAAATAACATAGATAACTCAAAAGTTATTGTGCTTAAAGACACAAATTAAATCGGAAAGGTTAACATCACGCTTTGATTTGAGTAAAGCAAATACTGACTGTTTTCAATGTCAATTAATCTGGTGATGATTTTCTGAATTAATGGATCAGTTAAAGGTGCCCTGTCACACAAAACCGTTGTTGTTGTTAGGTCCATATGTGTTTGTGTTATGGTGTGAATGTGAAAATGAACTGCTACCATGTTCAGTTATTTCACACTTTTTTGTTAAGTACATAATTCCATATGTGTTCATTCATAGTTTTGATGCCTTCAGTGAGAATCTACAATGTAAATAGTCATGAAAATAAAAAGGAAACGCATTTGAATGAGAAGGTGTGTTCAAACTTTTGGCCTGTACTGTACATGTTTAAGGAATGGCTCCTACATTAGGCATACTTTAAATTGTACACAGAAATAATCGATTATGAGCTGGCCGATTTATCGATGCAGCATCGTTCATGTCCACGATTCGATGGATTATTTGATTAATTTCAATGCACAATAATGCACAATTTTAACGCTACTTTTCATGTCCTCAGAGGGGAAGACGACGCCGGTGGAAAGCAAGAATGGAAAGAGGACCGAGAGAGCAGCAGCAGGAGGAGGAGGTGGAGACGCTGCAGCAGCGGCAGGAGGCTCCAAGTACTCCATGTTCACCTGGTTCGTGGTCCTGGCTCTGCTGGGAGTCTGGAGCTCCGTGGCCGTGGTCTACTTCGATATCGTGGACTACGACAGCGTCATCGGTGAGTTGGATGTCTTCCATCGTCATTTTTAACAGTTTTAACTGCCAGCGAGTTACTTGGGTTAACACTGCCGAGCATTAAAGGAACAAATCGACTTATTGGGAATTTAGCTTATTCACCGTAACCCCCAGTGATACATACCCTTCTCATCTCCGTGCGTGCTGTAATGCTGTCTGACGGCTCCAGCGGCATCAGGCCAGCACAGATCATGCAGGTGAATGGTTCCAGTAATCCTACTGCTCCGAATAAGTGACAAAATAACACCAACATGTTCCTATTTACATGTTGTGATTTATAGAGTCACAGCGTGTACAAAAAACAACGTAACATGAGACACAGCCGTCTTCTAACTGTAAACAAACCGGGAACTATATTCTCAGGTGGAAGAATATAGTACTTGGGCGGAGTGATATGCTCGCAGCAAGCCTGTCTGAGAATATAGTTCCCGGTTTGTTTACTGTTAGAAGATGGCTGTGTCTCATGTTACGTTGTCTTACTTGTCTTACTCTGGGGGTTACGGTGAATAAGCTAAATTCCCAATAAGTCGGCGTGTTCCTTTAAACATATTTACAAAGACAGACTGGTGAGAAAGGCCAATAACATTGTATGTTTCTACACACACACACAACCCCTGGCATCACATTTTAAACTACTGCCATCTATCGTACCACAAGCCATAAAAGCCTTAAATCATTTAAAATAAGCTAGTCGTCCAGCTGGCCTGATCATACCCAAGGGTGTATTGTAGTGTGTGGTGTATATTCTTCAAGTTATGTCTGTCGGTGTCTGATGTAAGGACTATTAGTTTGAATCATATGTCTGATGTCTTGTCATGAAGTGCCTTGCGATTGTGCCGCATACCCAACTGCCGCTCGGGGACAATAAAGTTATCTACTACTGCTATCATTGGGTCATTTTATTTTGCGTTGCAGGAAAAGATCCAGGTATGTTTACAGTGACCACATTTAAAGTTCTGAAGGAAAACATTCAGGCTACATTTACATTACGTTTCCGAGCCCCTAAACCAGAGGTATTTGGAAACTGTTGTCAATTTTCCCGACCAGCTCCCACGTAGTTTAAATAGCAAATGCCCCTGCGCACATCTGTGGCTTACAGGGAGGTGTGTTCAGGTGCATTCTGGGCGTGCTGGTCTTACAGGGAGGTGTGTTCAGGTGCATTCTGGGCGTGCTGGTCTCACAGGGAGGTGTGTTCAGGTGCATTCTGGGCGTGCTGGTTTTACAGGGAGGTGTGTTCAGGTGAATTCTGGGCGTGCTGGTCTTACAGGGAGGTGTGTTCAGGTGCATTCTGGGCGTGCTGGTCTCACAGGGAGGTGTGTTCAGGTGCATTCTGGGCGTGCTAGTCTTACAGGGAGGTGTGTTCAGGTGCATTCTGGGCGTGCTGGTCTTACAGGGAGGTGTGTTCAGGTGCATTCTGGGCGTGCTGGTCTCACAGGGAGGTGTGTTCAGGTGCATTCTGGGCGTGTTAGTCTTACAGGGAGGTGTGTTCAGGTGCATTCAGGGCGTGCTGGTCTTACAGGGAGGTGTGTTCAGGTGCATTCTGGGCGTGCTGGTCTCACAGGGAGGTGTGTTCAGGTGCATTCTGGGCGTGCTGGTCTTACAGTGGGAAGTGATCGCGCCATTGACCAACAAAAACCTGGTCTAAAGTCAATAACGCAGCATTTCATTGTTATTTTAACAGAGCATTAGTAAAATGCTCCTAGGCTCGTGCACAGCGCGCGCAAACTATGCTTGTTACACACACAGGGACGCACAGCAGCACACACACACACATACACACACACACACACACACACACACACACACACACACACATGCAGGAGATTACAAATAAAAATATTAGGGTGCAAATCCTCCATCATAACAGCAATGCTCCAAGGTCCAAACGCGCCTGGCTTTTAAAGGGAATGGGAGATGATCTCTGATTGGTTGATTGCATGTTACGCCCAAAACACACCTCTGATTAATGAAGACACTAAGAACAACCCTTTAGGACCAGGCGCCCGGCACACAGACCCTTTTTACCACCATTAAACTAGCAAAAGTGAGTTTGGACACCCTGATGCTACATGCATCTTTTTTTTTCTTTTTCTTTTACAGTTTATTCTTATGAAAAAGCAAAGATGTTAAAGTGATAGAGACGCACACTGCATTCACCAAAGATAAAAGCTCTTATCTCGTAATGTCTTTACAACCACAAGATAAAGACCTCGTTAGCTGGTAATTATAAGGTGTAGAAGTCTTCCAGGGCTTCAGAGTTTATTAAATATACGTCTTAATGTTTGACATGGAGTGAAAAAAGGATTTAAAGATTAAAATCTTTATTCTTTAAAAGTGAGTTCCGTGTTTTTCAGAATGTAGACAGCTGGAACAAAACCACTGATGTTGTGTTAGGCCACATTTCTTGGCCTAGTTTCTGTTTCTCTCTCTCTCTCGCTCTCTCTCACACACACACACACACACACACACACACACACACACACACACACACACACACACACACACACGTCCAGACATTGCACTGTTGCACTATACGTTTCAAAAGTGTTGGTTTTCATACAGAGCCCTGATTCTGTCTTCATGTGGTTATTACAGTCATACAGGGCTTTCACAAGCTCTTTTTCTCACAGACAGACAGACAGACAGACAGACAGACAGAGACAGACACACACACAGACACACATACACAGACACACACACACACATACACATACACATACACACAGAGACACACACACACACACACACACACACACACACACACACACACACACACACACACATACACATACATACACACACACACACACACAGATAAACATATATACACACACACACAGATAAACACACACAGATAAACACACACACACATACACACACACACACACACACACACACACAGATAAACATATACACACATACATACACACACAGATAAACACACACATACACACACACACACACACACACACAGATAAACACACACACACACACACACAGAAAGCAGTACACTGTAAAATATTACAGACCCATTTAGTTATGTCCACTTATTTCTTATTTTTAACTGAACGAGCTTATACAAGTTGTCGATTTTGAACTCAACTTTATGAGTTTTTGAAAGTTAAACTTGCATTTATTCGTTGGGTTGACTATTTAAAAAAATGTATGTGTTGATTGAACTTAGGTATGTAAGTTAAGTTATCAACCAATTGCAGTCAAGACTGCAACTGGTTCATTGGCTGGCCAATTCCCATGATGCAAGGCGGTAAATAGAGTTTGCTGAAAAGTTTGCAGTTTGTTCGAAATACAAATGTAACTTTATGAATTACGTTTATTAAACGTGTGTTTAGAATGTAGTGTTTTGTTGCCTGGTAATTGTCATTGTTGTGCTGGTTTACATTTGTAACCATGAGTTAAGTGACTGTTACGGTTGATAAGAGGTGGAGTATTACGGTGTTAGACGTTGAGCAGTAATAGGCTTCCTTCAGCCATTAATCTGCGGCGTGTCACTTCACTAGCGGCCATTTTATGTCAAGTGACACAAGATCAGCAGAGAGGCCGCTATTTTGCACGGGGCCCTGGGGTGGCCCCACCCAAGCACCCACGGTATCTCCGCTATAAATGTGGTTATGTTGTTTTAACTTGAAAGTGTGAGTTGAAATAAAGCAGAAAGGTATGTCTGTTATACTAGGCAAGGAAGGTTTCTGGCATTATTAAAGAAAATAAATGATTTGTTTTAACTTAAAGTATGAAGTTAAAGCAAGTAATACAAAGTTAAATCAACTAAAAGAACAACTTTAACAAAACTAGAACACTGTAGTTACATCAACCTCATTAACTTTAATTTCTAAGTTGAAACAAAGGCAGTCTTCAAGTTGAGTGAACTTCGATTTTCAAGGCAGCAGGGGAACTTGCATTTCCAAGTTAAACTAACATGAAATTTATTACAGTGTATCTCTGCTGATTGAGACAGGAGATATCTTTATCTCATCTCAAACTGTGTCATGTTTGACACTTTATGGCTCTCGCACATCCGTCAGATGGAAACGAGAGATACGAACGACTTCCCCTCGAAGAGAGAATAGAAATGAAAGAGCTCTTTTTATTACTATTTTATACAGAGCTTCCCTGTTAGAGCAGCCAGCCATGTTAACTGACTTTAGATGTTTGTTAAGTTAAACTCGTGTGTCTCCTCTCTCTGCTTCGTGTCTAAAGTCTTTCAGGGCTGCATCATTGGAAACATCTGCAGTCTGTGTCCTACTAGTCCTTCCAGAAAAATGCTGAGTTATTTTGTGATTGTTGAGGGCAAAAATCCTTGATTATGCGGCACGTTTTCTTAAAAAATGCGATGGAATATGCTATGTGATATTTATGCAACTTTATACGATGAAATTGCGGGAACTTGCAAAAACTGCAGTTTGATGAAAAATAGAAAAAACAGTGATTTCCCCCCCCCCAACACCCAGCTTTTTGATGATGTTCACGTCACGTAATTATGTCACTTCATAACGTTCTCATGACAACAGGGGAAAATGGCTGCTCTTGTGTGAAGTAAACGCAACATTTTTCAACTTTCTGCTAAGTTATATTTATGGGACTTTTTTGCAACGAAAATGCGAAGATTATGATATCATGCGAGCCCCGCATATTTTCGCGAAAATCGGCAATTTATGCGGTGTGTATATACAGTATATATATATGTGTGTGTGTATATATATATACAGTATATATATATGTGTGTGTGTATATATATATATATATATATATATATATATATATATATATATATATATATATATATATACACACACACACATATATATATATACTGTATATACACACCGCATAAATTGCCGATTTTCGCGAAAATATATATATATATATTTCATTCAATATATTTTCACTCATTCAATGTGTTTCCTTTTTATTTTCATGACTATTTACATTGTAGATTCTCACTGAATGCATCAAAACTATGAATGTACTGTATATATAAAATCGCGTTTTCTGGAGGGACTAATGTCAGTCTAATGTTGCTTTAAAATAAAAGACACGCCATGCATGCAGCCCTGGTTCTCTGTAACTCTGTTTTTCTGTGTACTAACTGCGGTAAATATTCACCCTGCAACGCTATAATCTCTCATGGCCTCTCTGTCTTCTTCCTCTTTCTCTCTTTGTGTGTGTGTGTGTGTGTGTGTGTGTGTGTGTGTGTGTGTGTGTGTGTGTGTGTGTGTGTGTGTGTGTGTGTGTGTGTGTGTGTGTGTGTGTGTGTGTGTGTGTGTGTGTGTGTGTGTGTGTGTGTGTGTGTGTGTGTGTGTGTGTGTGTGTGTGTGTGTGTGTGTGTGATCTCTGCACGCAGCCAGAGCTAAGGAGTTCCGCATGAACTTTTCTGAAGTTTTACAAGGTACGGTCTCAAGATTTTAAAACTGCATTTTCACAGCTCTGCATTACACTGTGTGCTTCCATCCTGTTACCAAAACTAATTCACAATTTTCACTCTGTTAGTACAGTTGCACACACATTAAACACAGGCCTGAATTACAACCATGCTCAGGACCTATTACATACAGGGGTGTCAAACTCAACTTCCCAGAGGGCCACACTGGAAAATAAGAATCACATCAAGGGCCAGACATGTTTACTTTATTTATAGGCTTTTATTTAATCGACAAAGTCAAATATCTTTGACTGTATTATTGCACGTGTCATATAGTCTTCTCACGTACAGTTTGGTCGACATAAAGTCCTAAAGAAGTCAGGAGAAAGTTCCTCAGCCGTCATAGAAAAAAATTGCCCAAAAACGTCAGAAAAAGCAACAAAAACTAGGTGGGCCAAAATGTATCGTGAACCTAAACTGATACGCGGGGCCGGGTCATAATCTGCGAGGGTGCCGGATTTGAGTTTGGACTTGAGTTTAACACATGTGTATTACATGCTATCATATAAATGGAGAGATGTCAGAGTTGGGGGTTCGATGGGTTGCTCAAGAGCACCTTGGCAGTACCTAGGAGGCGAACTGGCACCTCTCCAGCTACCAGTCCACACTCAGTACTTCGGTCCGCACGGGGACTTGATCCAGCGACCCTCCGGTTCCTAATCCAACTCCCTAAGGACTGAGCTACTGTCACCCCTAAATTAGTCAAGTTAAAATAATTCCCCCTAGAGCTGGGCGATATGGAGAAAATCAAATATCACGATATTTTTGACCAAATACCTCGATATCGATACCACAACGATAATGTAATTGACTATTGGTGCTTTCACACAATATTAACACAATGAGATTTTTGATAAATAATCATCAGTAATGTGGATATAATGACTAAGTGGGGAAAAGGCAAATAATAGAACAGCTAGAACAGTCTGGTAAAGATCAGAAAATGACATCACTTTACTGTAATGTAGCCTTTAAAACCAGGAAAAGACAACACTTAAGCCATATTACGATATCCAAAATCTAAGACAATATCTAGTCTCATATCAAGATATCAATATATTGCCCAGCTCTTATTCCCCCCTATCTATATCTACAGCATGGCCGAGATGATTGGTATCATCTGTTTTATTTTTAGCGTTGGGTTTTCTTATCGTCGTGTTCGCTGCAACTAGAAACTATAACGAAAGTGCTGCCTGCTGCATGCAAATCAGATTACTAGTTACTAGTTCATATCACCGACAGAAATGGCCACAGGGTTTCATTTAGGGTCGATTCTGACAACTACCCTCAGGGAGTGGGGTGACTACACCTCGGATAAAATATAAAATAAATTAAAAAGAAATAAATTAAAAAAAACTCTTGAACCTGCACTTTTATACGTTTCTTTGTAGCTTAGCTTATTTAAAGCTAATGTACTTGCACTTACTACTTGTTGTCTAGAGTTTGGACCTTCTCAGTGGAATGCACTTAATTGTAAGTCGCTTTGGATAAAAGCGTCAGCTAAATGACATGTAATGTAATGTAATGAGTGAACTGCATGCAAAGTGGTTTCTCTTCACCACTGGCAGCATGAACAGTTGTGTTTCATATCTTTCAACCTGGACCATATTTTCCCATGATTTAGATGATTTCAGACTTTTATTGACCCCCCCAAATTGGGAAACTTCAGTGCTACAGCAGAAGAATGTACAAAAGTATGGGGCTGCATTAGCTCAGTCTGTAGGGAGTTGGGCTGGGAACCGGAGGGTTGCTGGTTTAAGTCCCCATACAGACAAAAGTATGGTGGTGGACTGGTAGCTGGAGAGGCTCTTCTTGCTTAGGGCGCCTTTCCATGGGAAGCCCCCCCCTCACTCTGACATCTCTCCATTAGTGCGTGTATAGGTACTGAGCATGTGTGTGTAATTCAGGCCTATGTGTATAATATTAGAGTGAAAACATTGTAATTTCCCTTGCAGAATTAATAAAGTATAAATTATTATTATTATTATTATTATTATACAAGTTGGGAAATGTACAACTACTTAAATAGTATTAATAAAGATGTAAGTGCAAGTTGCACTCAATGCAGTATTGTAATGTATCAGTGTTAGAGAAGTGACATTGTTGTCTTGGTCATGACAAGTTGACATTACATTTCTTTGGAGTGTCCTTATTAAGACAACTTGACATTAAATAGGATGACATTATGTCAAGTTGTCATTACAAAGACATCCCAAACTAATTTAATGTCAACTTGTCATGACCAAGACGACTTCTGGTGATGTCCCCTTGATTAATGTCAAGTTGTCATAATCAAGACGACCCAAACAATGTCAACTTGTCACGACAAAAACCAAATTACACTTAATGACAGAAGTCATAAACGTTCATGACTTGTTTATAACGCTTATGACTCGTTCATGACAGTGTTATGACAGTGTCATGTCACGATTATGTCGATACCTTCAAGTAAAGTGTTACCCATTACGATACTAGTATAACTTGCACTGTGCTCTGTTAACCAGTCGTCAATAATTAGGGGTGGGAATCACCAGAGGCCTTACGATATCATCACAATACTTATGTCACCATACGATATTATTCCGATTTTAAACATATTGCAATATTCTGCGATGTATTGCAATGTATTTACCTTTTTTCCAACTTCCAAATTTTTCCCAATTTCAAATGATGTCCCCAAAAGAAAACTTTGTCAACATCCGTTTTATCTAAAATGATACATGTCTCTGTCTGTTCATCTCACTTCACTTTTATTGCTGCAAAATGGGGATTGTCAAGCAGACAGACTGACCAACACATACAGTACAGGCCAAAAGTTTGGACACACCTTCTCATTCAATTCATTTCTTTTTTATTTTCATGACTATTTACATTGTAGATTCTCACTGAAGGCATCAAAACTATGAATGAACACATATGGAATTATCTACTTAACAAAAAAGTGTGAAATAACTGAAAACATGTCTTATATTTTAGATTCCTTTGCTTTTTTTATTAATAAGGGAAACATTTTCACTAAGGAACCCTGACAAAGCACACCTGTGAAGGTAAAACCATTTCAGGTGACTACCTCATGAAGCTCATTGAGAGAACACCAAGGGTTTGCAGAGTTATCAAAAAAAGCAAAGGGTGGCTACTTTGAAGAATCTAAAATATAAGACATGTTTTCAGTTATTTCACACTTTTTTGTTAAGTACATAATTCCATATGTGTTCATTCATAGTTTTGATGCCTTCAGTGAGAATCTACAATGTAAATAGTCATGAAAATAAAAAGGAAACGTATTGAATGAGAAGGTGTGTCCAAACTATATATCATATAAGATATATATGTATATCATAAAAGACTGATACTTGGCGTCTGTGTATCGATACAGTATTGCCACGAAAAATATCGAAATAATATTTTCGTGGCAATACTGTATTTTTTTTCCCCCCACCCCTAGTGATGATGTGATGGTTTATCGCGTGCCAACGTGTTGGTAATGTAACGTAACGTAGCTGCCACGGAGTCCAGACACCTTGCAGCTGCTATGGACTCAGATTCTGAAATGAGATTTTTTTTGTGGAGTATTTGTGGATTGATGAGTCAGAAAGGATGACAGACGACGTGTGAAGTGTTACAGTTGCAGACACCAACATCCTTCTCCACCACATCCTTCCTCTTCCTACGACTTTACAGTTTTCAAGTGCACTGTGACACACTCTGTTTATGAGCTGCTATTAATATGCGCTGTTCTACGCTCTTAGTTATAGCGAATTTAGCTGCTTCTCTTTCTTTCCCCTTCTGCATTAGTCTGGCACATTAACAGCGGTTGAAATAAAGTTTAAAAATAAGCTTCACGTTTGAAAGACTTGGGTACAAGCCATGTTCAGGCAAGAGTGTAACTTTGAAAATGAGGGGGGGGGGACATAAAACATGGGGTCTGGGCATCCTCCACCCAAAAGATTGTTTTTGATTTGAACCCCATTTTGTGCATTTCTACATACAGTACAGGCCAAAAGTTTGGACACACTTTCTCATTCAATGCGTTTCCTTTTTATTTTCATGACTATTTACATTGTAGATTCTCACTGAAGGCATCAAAACTATGAATGAACACATATGGAATTATGTACTTAACAAAAAAGTGTGAAATAACTGAAAACATGTCTTATATTTTAGATTCTTCAAAGTAGTCACCCTTTGCTTTTTTATTAATAAGGGAAATAATTCCACTAATGAACCCTGACAAAGCACACCTGTGAAGGTAAAACCATTTCAGGTGACTACCTCATGAAGCTCATTGAGAGAACACCAAGGGTTTGCAGAGTTATCAAAAAAAGCAAAGTGTGTGTGTGTGTGTGTGTGTGTGTGTGTGTGTGTCACTCAGTCTTCCTCTCGTCTTCTTTCAGGGAAACTGACGGCCTACGACACAGACGGAGACGGAGACTTTGACGTGGAAGATGCTAAAGTTCTGCTCGGCAAGTCCACTTTTCATTTTCATTTATTCTCTCCGTTTTTTGTGCCCGTTTTTGTGTGTGTGAAGCCTGACTGATGTGGTTTACGGTTGTGTCCCAGTGCATCAGTTTTAAAACCGTAACCAGTCTTCTGACTTACCGCGGTGTGAACTCTAAACTACCGCAGTGAGTGATCACTCGCGTTTTGTTGCCTGTTACAAGTAAAAAATCTGCAGCGTGATTAACAATGTTTGAGGAGATGTTCACTGAAAGAGTAGGGCGCCTCCTGATGTTATAGGAGGTGTAAAAGCAGCCTGGACTAAGTAAAGCCTGGTTCAGACGGCAGGATAATTAGGCCGATTTTAGCCCCTATTCACCCCTCCCGACAATCCTAAAGATAATCCGATTATCGTGAAATAATCTGATCAGATATTCCTGCCATGTTTGGTGTGTTAAGACTGCTCTCGTCTGCTCGGAAGGACGTCGGGACCGCTCCGATCTCAAATCGGGGATATCCAACATGTTGGATTTATTTGGCCCGATTTCTCCTCGTGTGTGGTGTCCCCCCCCCGGGGACAAACGAGCACGCAGCCTGTGTAAAATAAATAAAGTCGATGGGCATAACTACATCCACAACTGCAGTCCACCAGAGTAACATGGAAACGAATATATGAACGTTTATTTCAACGGTAATTAATCTGTGTAATACGTAACGACATTTCTATGATCTATCATGATGTAGCGAGTATAGTCCATGCTCGCGTTGTCTTCTTTGACCATCGCCTTTTCTTTTGATAACGTTTTTTTTCGGTTAAAAACAAACTACAAACTATCGCCACTGCATCCTCTTCGTCCGCAATGATTGTTTACTCTGAAGTCACGTTTGATCTCGAGGGATTTTGCGAGATTTCCCGTCTGACCCAGGAATGCTCGGGAGTCAAATCGGTTCGTGTGTGATGTGTTGATTTTGCCGTGTGCTGCGCACCGCACGCTGTACCACCAAAACTGTTAGACCCGGGATTATTCATCACCGTGTGTGGGGTCTCTCAGGATTGGAAAATCGGTCGACAATTTTAAAATCGTCCCGTGTGAAGCAGGCTTAAGGACTAATGCACGACGAGGGGTCCATTAGGGCTGCTCCCTCTTAGTCGACTAATCAGTCGTTTTGGTCTTAATCAAACTTAGATTTCTTTAGTCCATTAGTCATGTTTGATGCTTTTTAATTCATGTTGAATGACTTATTTCCAAGAAACGTACGAGCACATCTCTGGTAAACCCAAGAATTAAGGGTTGACATTTTACCTTATAGCTATCACCGTGAAACCTACTTTGATTACTTTCATTAAGGCAGTTATTTGTTGTATTACACGTTTTCTGAAATGTTGTGTTTAAATATGCAAAGGAGGCTTTTATTTTATTCAATATATGCATCCTTTTAGCACGACTCTTTGCGGAGAAAACTCAGATTTACAGATCTGTCGATTAAATCAACTAATCGATTAGTCGGTACAGTTGTATGAGTGTTAGTTGACTAAGAATTTCTTCAATCGAACACAGCCCTAGTGTCCATTGTCAGGTATTAATGGACGACAGTAAATCCATTAATACCTGACAATGGACACCTCGAAGGTACGGTTTGACTAATACCTGGAACAATCATTCCCATCCCATAAGGTTCTTATCGTAGCTGCAAACTTGTCGCTTTTCAGCGAAAATCGCCATTTTGAATGGGAAAATGTCGTCCACGTGAATCGTGTAGCACCGGTGCCTTAATAGCAACGCAGATTTCGGTGCCTTATTTAGGTGCCACTTAAATGCCTGTGCTTCTCTCTGATGCTCCGAAAAAGGAAGTTAGAGGGAACAGAAACATCGCCGCACGGGACGCTAGTTAGTTAACACTACACTCAATAGCAGGTAACGTTAGCCTACCGTTAGCTAGTTAACACTACACTCAACAGCACGTAATGTTAGCCTACCATTAGCTAGCTAACACTACACTCAACAGCAGGTATCATTAGCATACCGTTAGCTAGTTAACACTACACTCAACAGCAGGCAACGTTAGCCTACCGTTAGCTAGTTAACACTACACTCAACAGCAGGTAACGTTAGCATGCCCGTTAGCTAGTTAACACTACACTCAACAGCAGGTAACGTTAGCATACCGTTAGCTAGTTAACACTATACTCAACAGCAGGTAACGTTAGCCTACCGTTAGCTAGTTAACACTACACTCAACAGCAGGTAACGTTAGCCTACAGTTAGCTAGTTAACTCTACACTCAGTTAGTTAGTGTCTGTATTTCACTGAAGGATTCCAACAACAGCCTATAGCTGCCGTTGTCTGAAAAACACAAATGTTGCTGAAATTCGCCTCGCCAGCCTTGTGCTGCATTCAAAGTAATTGTAAAATACCCTTTTCCCAACCAGTGGTTGTTTTTGTCGTTTAACAGGAATTTACTGGTGAAATAAGTTATTGGAGGAGTGAACAACGTTTGCGTTGCATGGGTGATGTGTCCCCTTTTTCAGCCCTTCTGAGTTTGCAGATATGTCTTATGCAATGCAAACGTTGTTCACTCCTCCAGGAAATAGGGACGGACCTTTTGATACGACGACTTGCCTCCCTAAAGCTACGGGAGATATTTATAGTCCGCTCAGCTACGAGCCAGAAAGCTAACGCTATGCTAGCAAGAACCGAAGTCAATAACCTTGTGTACAGTTGGCAATCAGTAAAAATAACCAAGACAGTATGTTGAACAACAAGACAAGCTAGCTATCCAGCCATGTCATTGTCCCCAAAACAAAACAACTACTTTTACGAACAATTGTATCCACGATGTGTAACGTTACTGTCGGCCGCAGCCTGAAGTGGCGAGCGACCTGAACAGCGAACGGGATGTGAGATAACGTTATTCGCTGTGAAACAAAGTCAGTAAGTCCTCTGATGCTCCGAAACCGACAATAGGGGCAACAGAGGCATCGCTGCACGTGATGCTAGTTAACACTACACTTGACAGCAGGTAACGTTAGCCTACCGTTAGCTAGTTAACGCTACACTTGACAGCAGGTAACGTTAGCCTACCGTTAGCTAGTTAACACTACCCTTGACAGCAGGTAACGTTAGCCTACCGTTAGCTAGTTAACACTACACTTGACAGCAGGTAACGTTAGCCTAACGTTAGCTAGTTAACGCTACACTTGACAGCAGGTAACGTTAGCCTACCGTTAGCTAGTTAACGCTACACTTGACAGCAGGTAACGTTAGCCTATGATTAACCTACCATTAGCTAGTTAACACTACACTTGACAGCAGGTAACGTTAGCCTAGCGTTAGCCTAGCGTTAGCCTAGCGTTAGCCTACCGTTAGCTAGTTAATGCTACACTTGACAGCAGGTAACGTTAGCCTACCGTTAGCTAGTTAACACTACACTTGACAGCAGGTAACGTTAACCTACCATTAGCTAGTTAACACTACACTTGACAGCAGGTAACGTTAGCCTACCGTTAGCTAGTTAACGCTACACTTGACAGCAGGTAATGTTAGCCTACCGTTAGCTAGTTAACACTACACTTGACAGCAGGTAACGTTAACCTACCATTAGCTAGTTAACACTACACTTGACAGCAGGTAACGTTAGCCTACCGTTAGCCTACCGTTAGCTTGTTAACGCTACACTTGACAGCAGGTAACGTTAGCCTACCGTTAGCAAGCAGCTGGATTAAACACGGTTAAAATGCTGTCAGCTAAACGTTGTATCGTAACGTCAGCTATCTGTATTTCACTGTAGAGCAGTTTCTCAAATGGGGGTCCGTGTCCCCCTAGGGGTCCTTTGGAGGACTGCATGGGGTAGGTGACATTTTTTGCTAAATGTTTTTCAGTTACAAGGCTGTAGTTACTTCTACTGTCTTTTTTTTTTCTCCAATTTTTGTCGCAGTTTTTGGAGTTTGTCACCTTTTTTTTTAGGTTTTGTCATTTGTTTTGACCCATTCTTGCCTTTCTTCCTTACTTTTTTCTACAGTCTTTTTTTTCTTTTCTTTCGTCAGTATTTAGTTGTCTTCCAGGTCCAAGGCTGTTGTTTAGTAAATCTATCGCTGACATCGCTGTATTCTCTTTATGGAGACTTTTTATTTCTACCAAATATGATTTGCGCTGGTTAGAGGGTACATGGCTTAATAAAACTAGAGAGAGAGAGAGAGAGAGAGAGAGAGAGAGAGAGAGGGAGAGGGAGAGGGGGAGAGAGAGAGAGAAGCTAATGTTAGCCATCATACTTATAAATTGAATAATAATTATTATTATAATAATATTTGAATAATTTAGATTTTTCTTTTTACTATTCGAATTATATTCGACTTTCTGGCCTTGTGCTGCATTCAAAGTAATTGTAAAATACCCTTTTCCCAACCAGTGGTTGTTTTTGTCGTTTAACAGGAATTTACTGGTGAAATAAGTTATTGGAGGAGTGAACAACGTTTGCGTTGCATGGGTGATGTGTCCCCTTTTTCAGCCCTTCTGAGTTTGCAGATATGTCTTATGCAATGCAAACGTTGTTCACTCCTCCAGGAAATAGGACGGACCTTTTGATACGACGACTTGCCTCCCTAAAGCTACGGGAGATATTTATAGTCCGCTCAGCTACGAGCCAGAAAGCTAACGCTATGCTAGCAAGAACCGAAGTCAATAACCTTGTGTACAGTTGGCAATCAGTAAAAATAACCAAGACAGTATGTTGAACAACAAGACAAGCTAGCTATCCAGCCATGTCATTGTCCCCAAAACAAAACAACTACTTTTACGAACAATTGTATCCACGATGTGTAACGTTACTGTCGGCCGCAGCCTGAAGTGGCGAGCGACCTGAACAGCGAACGGGATGTGAGATAACGTTATTCGCTGTGAAACAAAGTCAGTAAGTCCTCTGATGCTCCGAAACCGACAATAGGGGCAACAGAGGCATCGCTGCACGTGATGCTAGTTAACACTACACTTGACAGCAGGTAACGTTAGCCTACCGTTAGCTAGTTAACGCTACACTTGACAGCAGGTAACGTTAGCCTACCGTTAGCTAGTTAACACTACCCTTGACAGCAGGTAACGTTAGCCTACCGTTAGCTAGTTAACACTACACTTGACAGCAGGTAACGTTAGCCTAACGTTAGCTAGTTAACGCTACACTTGACAGCAGGTAACGTTAGCCTACCGTTAGCTAGTTAACGCTACACTTGACAGCAGGTAACGTTAGCCTATGATTAACCTACCATTAGCTAGTTAACACTACACTTGACAGCAGGTAGCGTTAGCCTAGCGTTAGCCTAGCGTTAGCCTAGCGTTAGCCTACCGTTAGCTAGTTAATGCTACACTTGACAGCAGGTAACGTTAGCCTACCGTTAGCTAGTTAACACTACACTTGACAGCAGGTAACGTTAACCTACCATTAGCTAGTTAACACTACACTTGACAGCAGGTAACGTTAGCCTACCGTTAGCTAGTTAACGCTACACTTGACAGCAGGTAATGTTAGCCTACCGTTAGCTAGTTAACACTACACTTGACAGCAGGTAACGTTAACCTACCATTAGCTAGTTAACACTACACTTGACAGCAGGTAACGTTAGCCTACCGTTAGCCTACCGTTAGCTTGTTAACGCTACACTTGACAGCAGGTAACGTTAGCCTACCGTTAGCAAGCAGCTGGATTAAACACGGTTAAAATGCTGTCAGCTAAACGTTGTATCGTAACGTCAGCTATCTGTATTTCACTGTAGAGCAGTTTCTCAAATGGGGGTCCGTGTCCCCCTAGGGGTCCTTTGGAGGACTGCATGGGGTAGGTGACATTTTTTGCTAAATGTTTTTCAGTTACAAGGCTGTAGTTACTTCTACTGTCTTTTTTTTTTCTCCAATTTTTGTCGCAGTTTTTGGAGTTTGTCACCTTTTTTTTTAGGTTTTGTCATTTGTTTTGACCCATTCTTGCCTTTCTTCCTTACTTTTTTCTACTGTCTTTTTTTTTTTTTTCTTTCGTCAGTATTTAGTTGTCTTCCGGGTCCAAGGCTGTTGTTTAGTAAATCTATCGCTGACATCGCTGTATTCTCTTTATGGAGACTTTTTATTTCTACCAAATATGATTTGCGCTGGTTAGAGGGTACATGGCTTAATAAAACTAGAGAGAGAGAGAGAGAGAGAGAGAGAGAGAGAGAGAGGGAGAGAGGGAGAGAGAGAGAAGCTAATGTTAGCCATCATACTTATAAATTGAATAATAATTATTATTATAATAATATTTGAATAATTTAGATTTTTCTTTTTACTATTCGAATTATATTCGACTTTCTGAGTTGGTTCCGACAGCGCTAGTGTAGCGCTAGCGTAGCCCTAGCGTAGCGTAGCCCTAGTGCAGCGTAGCCCTAGCGTAGCGTAGTGTAGCCCTAGCGTAGCGGAGGTAATTAGTGGCCGAGATGCAGCAGAATCCAGTCGTAGTAAAGATGGCCGCCAGGGAGCCTGACGAAACTGAGACAGGAAGTGAAAGCTGATTGGTTGTCTGTTTCATATGAGACTTCTTTAACTCAATATCTTTCTCTTTCCCGCTTCATCACCCTTTATTTTTTTGCCCCGTTTTTTTTATTTCGGTTGCTCTCCATTCCTTTGTGCCTCCTCCTTTCCTTCGTTCTTTCGTTCTTTCCTTCCTTCCTTCCTTCCTTCCTTCTGCTTTTCCTCTCTCCTTCTCATTCAAAACTCATTTTGCCTTTCAACTCCTTTTTTGCTTCACCCTTATTTCTACTTTCCTCTTTTTTCCATCCCTACCTTTGCTTCCATCCTTTCTGCATTTCCTCCCTCTCTCTCTCCCCCCTCCCCCTCCTCTCTTTCCTTCTTTCCCTCCCTTTCTCTTTCCTTCTCCCCCTCCCTCCCTCCCTCTCTCTCCCTCCCTCCTTCTTTTCCTTCCTTATCTCTCCATCCCTCCCTTCCTCCCTCCCTCCCTTTCTCCCTCCCTCCCCCCTCCCTCCCTCCTCTCTCTCCCTCCCTCCTTCTTTTCTCCTTATCTCTCTCCATCCCTCCCTTCCTCCCTCCCTCCCTTTTTCCCTCCCTCTCTCTCCCTCCCTCCCTCCTTCTTTCCCTCCTTATCTCTCTCCATCCCTCCCCCTTTCTCCCTCTCTCTCTCCCTCCCTTTTTCCCTCCCTCCCTCTCTCCTTCTTTCCCTCCTTTTTTCTCTCCTTCTCTCCCTCCTTCCCTCTCTCCCTTTCTCTCTCTCCCTCTCTCCTTCTTTCCCTCCTTTTCTCTGTCCTTCTCTCCCTCCCTTCCTCCCTCCCTACCTTTCCCTCTCCTTCTCCCACTCCCTCCCTCCCTCTCCCTCTCTCCCTCCCTTTCTCTCCTTCCCTCCCCTTTCTCCCTTCCTCCCTCGCTCCCTCCCTCCCTTTCTCCCTCCCTCCCTCTCTCCTTCTTTCCCTCCTTTTCTCTCTCCTTCTCTCCCTCCCTCCCCCTCCCTTTCTCCCCTCCCTTCCCTCCCTCTCTCCCCCTCCTTCCCTCTCTCCCTTTCTCTCTCTCTCTCCCTCTCCTTCTCCCACTCCCTCCCTCCTCTCCCTCTCTCCCTCCCTTTCTCTCCTTCCCTCCCCCTTTCTCCCTTCCTCCCTCGCTCCCTCTCTCCCCCTTTCTCTCTCCCTCCCTCTCTCCTTCTTTCCCTCCTTTTCTCTCCTTCTCTCCTCCCTCCTCCCTCCTTTCTCCCCTCCCTTCCCTCCTCTCTCTCCCCTCCTTCCCTCTCTCCCTTTCTCTCTCTCTCTCCTTCTCTACCTCCCTCCCTCCCTTTCTCCCTCTCTCCTCCCTATCTCTCTCCCTCCCTCCCTTTCTCTTTCTCCTTCTTTTCCTTCTTTCCTTCCCTTTCTCTTTCCTTCTCTCTCTCTCTCCCTCCCTTCCTCCCTCCCTACCTTTCCCTCTCCTTCTCTCAAAACCCTCCCTCTCTCTCCCTCCCTCCTTCTCTCCCTCCCTCCCTCCTTCTCTCCCATCCCTTCTTCTCCTTCCATCCTCTTTCTCCCTTCCTCCCTCACTCCCTCCCTTTCTCCCTCCCTCCCTCCCTTCCTCCCTCCCTTTCTCCCTCCCTCCCTCTCTCCCTCTCCCCCTCTCTCCTTCTTTCCCTCCTTTTATCTCTACCCTCCCTCCCTCTCCCTCCCTCCTCCTTCCCTCCCTTCCTCCCTCCCTTCCTCCCTCCCTCTCTTCTTCTTCTCTCTCTCTCGTCAGGCTTGACCAAAGATGGCGGTGGTAGTGCGAACGTGGAGTCTCTTGAGGAGGTTCTTAATATTTTAGCAGACGAGGGCTCTGATTGGCTGTACGGCTTCTTCACCTTCCTTTACGACGTAGTGGTGTCGCCCGTAGAGCGCGGCGAGAAGGAGGCGCCGGCCGAGACGCCGGCGCCGGCCGAGACGCCGGAGGAAGGAAGCCCGGCCTCCGAGGACGAGGAGGTGACGGGGGTCCTACTGGACCTCCAGAATCAATAGGAAGACAGGAGGCGGAGCTTGCAGCCGGTCCGAACCAATCGGGTGCCCTGGCCGAAATGTCAGCTGATTTGAGCTGGCTTTTGAGTATTTGTCACTTATTTTGACATTTTTTTTTCAATGTTTCAATGTTAGTTTCTTAAGACATTTTTGCAGCTTGCTTCAACAGTATTTTTTCTTCTTTTTTTTTTTTTAACTTTTTTGTCACTTTTTTCTTCTTTTTTGTAGGGCTGCCACCTCTTAGTCGATTAGTCGACCAATCGGTCGTTTTGGTCTTAGTCGACTAACATTTCTTTAGTCGATTAGTCATTTTTTATGCTTATTCATGCTTAATTACTCATTTCCAAGAAACGTCTAAGCACATTTATGTGGTGCTTTTGCAGGATTAATTGTGGAGAAACTCAGTTTTACAGATGGTTAATTAACTACATTTATATTGTGCTTTTCTAGTTTTAACCACCTCTCAAAGCGCACAGCTCTGTCAATTAAATCAACTAATCGATTAGTCGACAAAATCCTAATAAGTGTTAGTCGACTAAGAATTTCTTTAGTCGAGGAGAGCCCTACTTTTTTGTCACTATCTTGAAGTTTTTGGGTTTTTTTTCGCAGATTTTCCCACGTTTTTGACTCCTTTTTCAATCCTCTTGCCGTTATTTTCGTATTATCTTTAACTTCTCTTGACTCATTTGGAAGGCCGGCGTCCCTAGCGTTTGCCTGTAGGCTACTGCCGATGCCGCGGGCCGCAGCCAATAGGGAGGCTCCCTGGTCCCACTGCTGACCAATGAGGATCAGACTGGTCCAGCTGGAGCGGGATGAGGGGTGGGTTGTTGTTGTGGTGCAGCGGACCTGATGGACGACAAACTGGCCGACCGCTACTTAAACTGCCTGAAGTCCTTTTGATGTAACAATGCAGTTACTTTATTGAATTTTAGTTGATTTGATGTGGATATTCAGTTTACTGTCTCAGAGGAGAGAAGAAACTACGACATATTCACATTATATTATATTGATATTTGTGTAAATCTTCACCAAGATTAAGATGATAAAATGCATTATTCTTTTAATGTTTTAACACTGGAACATACCTTATAAAGACCATAAACCATGAATGTGGTTTCACATCTTTTACACTTAAGTTCCAAAATATACTCCACGTCCGTTTCTAAATGTATTTATTTATTTATTTCTGTAAAAATCTACTTTCAGACTTAAGTCGCCTTTACTTTACTTATTTTTCCTGTATGAATTCATCTTCCTTTTTATTGTTGCGTGATGATGCAGTTTGCAGACGACACTCTTAAAGGTCCCATGGCATGAAAATTTCACTTTATGAGTTTTTTTTTAACATTAATATGAGTTCCCCCCCAGCCTGCCTATGGTCCCCCAGTGGCTAGAAATGGTGATAGGTGTAAACCGAGCCCTGGGTATCCTGCTCTGCCTTTGCGAAAATGAAAGCTCAGATGGACCCATGGGAGAGAGAGACACATATGAAACTATACACTATATAATATAATAAAAGATATAAAATAGACTTCAGATACAGTATTAGGGGACCACTAAGGTCTATATAAAAGACTTCAGATACAGTATTAGGGGACCACTAAGGTCTATATAAAAGAGACTTCAGATACAGTATTAGGGGGACCACTAAGGTCTATATAAAAGAGACTTCAGATACAGTATTAGGGGACCACTAAGGTCTATATAAAAGAGACTTCAGATACAGTATTAGGGGACCACTAAGGTCTATATAAAAGACCTCAGATACAGTATTAGGGGACCACTAAGGTCTATATAAAAGAGACTTCAGATACAGTATTAGGGGACCACTAAGGTCTATATAAAAGAGACTTCAGATACAGTATTAAGGGACCACTAAGGTCTATATAAAAGAGACTTCAGATACAGTATTAGGGGACCACTAAGGCCTATATAAAAGAGACTTCAGATACAGTATTAGGGGACCACTAAGGTCTATATAAAAGAGACTTCAGATACAGTATTAGGGGACCACTGAGGTCTATATAAAAGAGACTTCTGATACAGTATTAGGGGACCACTAAGGTCTATATAAAAGAGACTTCAGATACAGTATTAGGGGACCACTAAGGTCTATATAAAAGAGACTTCTGATACAGTATTAGGGACCACTAAGGCCTATATAAAAGAGACTTCAGATACTGTATTAGGGACCACTAAGGTCTATATAAAAGAGACTTCAGATACAGTATTAAGGGACCACTAAGGCCTATATAAAAGAGACTTCAGATACAGTATTAAGGGACCACTAAGGCCTATATAAAAGAGACTTCTGATACAGTATTAGGGACCACTAAGGCCTATATAAAAGAGACTTCAGATACTGTATTAGGGGACCACTAAGGTCTATATAAAAGAGACTTCAGATACAGTATTAGGGGACCACTAAGGCCTATATAAAAGAGACTTCAGATACAGTATTAGGGGACCACTAAGGCCTATATAAAAGAGACTTCAGATACAGTATTAGGGGACCACTAAGGCCTATATAAAAGAGACTTCAGATACAGTATTAGGGACCACTAAGGTCTATATAAAAGAGACTTCAGATACAGTATTAGGGGACCACTAAGGTCTATATAAAAGAGACTTCAGATACAGTATTAGGGACCACTAAGGTCTATATAAAAGAGACTTCAGATACAGTATTAGGGGACCACTAAGGTCTATATAAAAGAGACTTCAGATACAGTATTAGGGGACCACTAAGGTCTATATAAAAGCATCCAAAGAGCAACTCTGAGGGCTATCCAGCCTCAAATGTTTTCTCAAAAGCCCCAAATCTTTTAGGCTGACTTTAATGTCTTTTAAAGGCTGTAGCGGCTTCGTTTTAAAGCTAGAAAGAAGCTTGTTGCTTTTTCCAGCGGTTTATGTGCTTTTTTTTCAATGCTTTAGGCACTTTTTTTTAACATTTTAGATGCTTTACTCATTGTTTTGCCACTTTTCTGGAAGTTTTTGGCGCTTTTACGATGTTTTACCACTTTTTCAGACAATTTTGACGCTATTTATTTGGCCTTTTTTCAACATATTTGTCGCTGGCTGAGGAACTTTTTTGCCAAACTTTTTTGGGGCATCATGAGGCCCAAAATGTAAGTGAGAGGACTACAGTATATGAGACATGCAATAATAATACAGTCAAAATATTTGACTTTTTCTCTTAAATAAACACATGTCAATAATCTACATGTCTGGCCCAATTGATGTGATTCTCATTTTCCAGCCTGGCCCTTTGGGAAACTGAGTTTGACACCTCTGATCTAAGTAATCCATTTGGTACGAACAATGTCATGCTAGCTTGTTGGGAACATGGCTAACTAACGCTGCAATAATAGGCAACATTTTGGCGAGGGAAAACCTTAGATACCATATTCAATGGGGTCCTTTGACCTCTGAGCTCCGGATATCTGAATGAAAATAGTATCTAGGGAAGTGGTTCTTAAGCTTTTTTCCAAAATGTTCTCCCTTCAAACAGTTTTTTTTTTTTTAAAGCCATGCTTACCGCGCAAAACATTTTTTCTGGAAAAAAATTCTATATAAAGAAGAAGAATACAGCAATGTCAGCGATAGAGTTACTAAACAACAGCCTTGGACCAACATTTAAAGGTCCAATATGTAATACTGACAGCTAGTGTTTAAAAGTAGCTAACGTTAGACGCTAGTCTCACATAGCCAGATGGATCGCTTCACATTTGCTCGGCATATCCATCTGGGAACTTTCCGTTGGAGAACTTTTTGGGAAAGGGGCGAAAATCCTGGTTAGCTGATTGGATGAACCATCTGTCTATCACCACCTATATGTTGGTGATAGACAGATGGCCAAATCAACCAATCAGATCAACGAAGCGTATGAAAATACAACCACAAGCCAGGCTACCCCTGCTGCTGCTGCAGGCAAAGCATAGCTCGTTAGCTCAGCAAGCTAGCAACATGTCGGTAAAGGAGATTTGCCGTTTGTGTAACGAGAATTTAGGAATAAAAAAGGCCCCATTTCAGGTTCAGAGCTCGCCAGATCAGAACAATCTCACCAGGCTACCAACACAGATGGCCGAATCATAAACAGACATTCAGTCACGGAACATAAATCTAAAAAATAAAACATACTGACATTAGCATTGTTGTCAGAAAAGAAAGTATTTCAGCTTAACATGTTTCCTTAATATTTGATGAGGCATTGTTGTAATTTTTTGATTTATTACAGTAAATATATTACATATTGGACCTTTAAATGCTGAAGGAAAAGTTTTTAAACGATAAAAACTTGGGAAAAGACTGTAGAAAGAAGGAAGTAAGGCAAGAATAGGTAAAAAAATAGTAATAAAAACACAGTAGAAGAAGGAAAGCAACACTAGGGCGACAAAAGTGACAAAAATTCCAAAAGGGTAATTAATTAGTTTTATTATTTTCAATTAGGTATAGTCTATATCATGACGTTTCACTTGTGGGATTGCTCCGTTGCTGCTGGATATTCAGGCAGATGTCCCTAGCTAGACTATCGGTCCAATCTGAGTTTTCTGTTGCACGACTAAAACTACTTTTTAACGTACACATGTTCCACCAAAACAAGTTCCTTCCAGAGGCTGTTTTGCAGAGGCACCGTGGCTCCGTCTGGAGTTTAGCTCCACCCCAAGATGATTGTTATGGTTTAAAAAAGTGCCAATAAACCAGAGCACGTTTTTCTCCCAACCCTGAGAATGCTGTGTGGACTAGCCAGACCTTCCTCCGCAGCGCTGTGGAGGAAGGTCTGGCAATGGGAGACTACGGTTAGGTTGGCGACAAGTTAAACTGCTAATTCAGACATATTTAGGCAAAAATATGAGTGTCAATGAAGAGAGGGAGTACATGGAAAGTATGTACAAGTGTGGGAACGTCCGCAATCAGTGATTTGATTATTATTCTATTTTTTCTCTTTTAAATTGGACACGTTTGGTTTCAGGCGGCTCTGACATTTTAACTCGACACACAGAGTTGTTAGCTTTCATTAACTTTCTGTGCTTTCTGTTCTGTTCAGATGAAAAGAAGTTAAAAGCTCCTGCTGTCAGGAGAGACAGGCTGAGAAAAGGTGTGTGTGTGTGTGTGTGTGTGTGTGTGTGTGTGTGTGTGTGTGTGTGTGTGTGTGTGTGTGTGTGTGTGTGTCTGCATGAGTGTGTGCACACATACGTGTGTCTGCGTGTGTGTCTATCTGTGTCTCTGTGTGTGTGTCTCTGTGTGTGTGTGTGTGTGTGTGTGTGCGCTTGTGTCTGCGTGTGTGTGTCTCCCTGTGTATCTGTTTGTTTGTGTGTGTGTCTGTGTGTCTGTCTCTGTGTGTGTGTGTGTGTGTGTGTCTGTCTCTGTGTGTTTGTGTGTGTGTGTGTGTGTGTGTGTCTGTCTCTGTGTGTGTGTGTGTGTGTGTGTCTGTCTCTGTGTGTGTGTGTGTGTGTGTGTGTCTGTCTCTTTGTGTGTGCGTGTGTGTGCGTGTCTCTCTCTCCGTATCTATGTGTTTGTTCTTGTGCGCGTGTGTGTCTGTCTCTGTGTGTGTCTCTCTCTCTCTCTCTCTCTCTCTCTGTGTGTTTGTGTGTCTGCATGAGTGTGTGCACACGTACGCGTGTCTGCGTGTGTGTCTATCTGTGTCTCTGTGTGTGTGTGTGTCTCTGTGGGTCTGTCTGTCTGTGTGTGAGTGCGTGTCTCTCTTTGTGTGTGTGTGTGTGTGTGTGTGTGTGCTTGTGTCTGCGTGTGTGTGTCTCCCTGTGTGTCTGTCTCTGTGTGTGTGTCTCTGTGTGTCTGTCTCTGTGTGTGTGTGTGTGTGTGTGTGTGTGTGTGTGTGTGTGTGTGTGTGTGTGTGTGTGTGTGTGTGTGTGTGTGTGTGTGTGTGTGTGTGTGTCTGTCTCTGTGTGTGTGTGTGTGTGTGCGTCTCTCTCTGTGTGTGTGTGTGTGTGTGTGTGTGTGTGTGTGTGTTTGTGTGTGTATGACTTATTATCTGTGCGTTACTCTTGTCTTTACTCTACTCCTTGTCGTATCCATCTGTCGATGTGAATTTGACTTATTTACTGACTGTCGAGAGCAGAAAATAAACTCACCGTGTGAATAAATCATCTTACATCTGATGCCCAGCTGAAGCAGAAGAGAAGGCTGCTAGAGAGAACACCACCCGAGGTACACAAACCTGCCGTCTGCACGTCTGAAATTAAGACTTTTCTTTGGGTGTGACTTGATATCTTGCAGCACGGCTTTGCTTTAACATCTGATTGACAAAATAGAGAACATAGATATGCCGTGTGTTCCATTTTTATTGGATTGAATGCCTTGCAGACTCACAAATACGAATAATAATCACAAATAATATCAATGAAATGCTGTTTACACCAATGTACCTATCACTTTAATATCTCTGTATCGTTAGATCAGTGCGTTTTTATGGCAATATTGGACTTGAATATAATTTTCAGCATCAATATTAAGAAGTTTATTGAATTTTTTTTAGTCATTTAATTTGCTGAATTAGTCAAAAGACATTAGCGCAACCCTATCATCTATTCCTGTTTGTAAATTAGTGAGTCAGTTGACAGAAAAAAGTCATGGATGACATTCCTAATAGTTGATAATGCAATCATCACGTAAGGATCAATAATATGAGTTGATTTCAGCCTCCAGAAATATGATTATTTGCTGCTTTTTTGGGGGGTTTTATTGGTTTTATTTAACTGAATATGTAATATACTTTTAGGTGGCCGGTGTTAAAAAGAAAATAAGCAATTTGGAAACATCACTAATGGATAATATTAACCAACATAAGTTATTTAAGAATGTATTTTTATGAAAAGGGGCATTTAATACATTTAAGCTCTATCAGTTTATTAGTTTTTCGTTGTACAACTTCACTAAGACTTTGCTTTTTGTTGTTGTGCTGTAACAGATTTTGTACCAGCATGCACAGTGATGATGTCGTGCCCCCCCACATCTCATTCTCATGAATGTCTTCGTACGATAACGTACTAAAATGTATGCACACTGGTTCTGCGGAGCTGCATTTTTGCCTCAGTGACGACTTAACGCAGCGTCTGTGAATGAACGCACAGCCAGCCGGCGCCTCACTAGAGAGTTAGCGTTGTGAACAGTCGTATTATCTTCTAGCTTTATCAACTCTCCTCGTAACTCAACTATTCTCCGTTCTTGGCTAAGACGGACGACATAGTGCTGCATTAATTAGCCTTGGTGTCACTGCCCGATGTGTGTCGAAACGCATGGTCAGATTTGAATGGTTTACGGCGTAACGTGTCTTACTGAAATTTGTGAAATCCATAAAATAATAAACGTTTCTCTTTACATACAATAACAGAAGATGGAAATCATTTCAAAAAACGTTGTAGCTATCTATGATTGTTTGATTGCTAACGTTAGCTCAAAACGCCATTCAAGTGACAGCCTTTGTTGCGTATGATTGCTAACTTGTAGCCAGCAGCAGTCATTTAAAAAACATGTTAGCTATCTATGATTGTTAGATTGCTAACGTTAGCTCAAAACGCCATTCAAGTGACAGCCTTTGTTGCGTATGATTGCTAACTTGTAGCCAGCAGCAGTCATTTAAAAAACATGTTAGCTATCTATGATTGTTAGATTGCTAACGTTAGCTCAAAACGCCATTCAAGTGACAGCCTTTGTTGCGTTTGATTGCTAACTTGTAGCCAGCAGTCATTTAAAAAACATGTTCGCTATCAATGATTGTTAGATTGCTGACGTTAGCTCATAGACTGTGCGTTAGCTCAAAAAGCTGTTAGCATCTTTGGAGGCTACTTGCCGTAAAGTGACGCATGCGCGACTCAAATCTCTGCTCGACTCACATTGGGCAGTGACAGCAGCTTAATACCTACAGTACAGGCCAAAAGTTTGGACACACCTTCTCATTCAATGTGTTTCTTTATTTTCATGACTATTTACATTGTAGATTCTCACTGAAGGCATCAAAACTATGAATGAACACATATGGAATTATGTACTTAACAAAAAAGTGTGAAATAACTGAAAACATGTCTTATATTTTAGATTCTTCAAAGTAGCCACCCTTTACTTTTTTTGATAACTCTGCAAACCCTTGGTGTTCTCTCAATGAGCTTCATGAGGTAGTCACCTGAAATGGTTTTACCTTCACAGGTGTGCTTTGTCAGGGTTCATTAGTGGAATTATTTCCCTTATTAATAAAAAAGCAAAGGGTGGCTACTTTCAAGAATCTAAAATATAAGACATGTTTTCAGTTATTTCACACTTTTTTGTTAAGTACATAATTCCATATGTGTTCATTCATAGTTTTGATGCCTTCAGTGAGAATCTACAATGTAAATAGACGAAAATAAAAAGGAAACGCATTGAATGAGAAGGTGTGTCCAAACTTTTGGCCTGTACTGTACAAAACACTAAAGTAAATTTCCGTCTGCATGCACGTTTAACAAACAAAAAACAAAAATTCTAATATTTGGATCCAGCCCTATTAGAAAGCGTGTTTTATGACCCAAACATCCACCCTGACCTCTTCCCTAGACACGCTCCACAGCTGTCTTATCCAGCAGCAATGTGCCGCCGACAGCAGTGAACACGTGGACTACGTACGAATTACCGCGCTTTACTTTCCGTAGCTACACGTACGAATGGTCCACGAGAACAGCCTGCCCTCTTAACAGTGATGTCACATCCTTTTCTAACACTTCCTGGATTGCTTTGTGTGATCTTCGCGTTTGTCGGAACACGATCCGTTCTGCACATGCGCAAAATGTTCGCGCATGCGCTGTTGTTGTACGAGGATTTACGACACTGCACGATCTGTTCCACGCTTCCGGTCGACAGCCAAGCTAACGTTAGTTACGCTTCCTGTCGACAACCAAGCTAACGTTAGTTTAGCTAACAGCTAATTCGGCTAACCGCTAGCTGAGACAGCATGTAATAAGTTTAAAAGACCCTCAAAATAAAACGTAAAAATAAACGTTAACATACATAACAGCTGTTAGGTCAGTTCTACTTTACTACTTGTGCTCATTTAAAATCCAATCACTCAACACTTGTCTTTATTGTTATTACTGTAAAGCAGGGGTGTCAAACTCATTTTCACTAAGGGCCAAACTGGAAAAAGAGAATCACAACAAGGGCCAGACATGTATAGAGTTTATTGACGTGCTTTTGTTACTGCATTTCACTTTCTTTCTTTTTTCTTTTTTACATTTTGGTAGCTTTTCTCCTCATTTTTGTTGCTTTTAGTTCGGACTTTTTCTGGCTTTCTCAGACATTTGTCACCTTTTTGTGAATTTGTAAGCAAAACAATGCTACCTTTTTTTTTAACCACAACCTGTTTCACAGCCTGAATATGAAAACTCTTCTTCTGCTTCTGGTGTCTCAGAGTCGGCAAATCTGCCATATTCTGCTTTGAATGGCAGGTTAATGCAGTTTAAAAAAACTAAAATCTTGTGTTTTTGTTTTGGAGCACAACTAGGCGGGCCAAAATTTATCGTCAACCCAAATTGATATACGGGCCGGATCTAAGCCTGCAAGGGGCCAGATTTGGCCCACGGGCCTTGAGTTTGACATATGTGCTGTAAAGTCTTAATGTAGCTGTAGCCTGCTTTTCCCTATTAAGTTTGATTTAACGTCATTTTAGACTGAATCTAGCTGTCAGCTTGCTAGCGGTTAGCCAAATTAGCTGTTAGCTAAACTAACGTTAGCTTCCCGGTGGAGGTTAGCCATAGGCTAGGGTGGAACAGATGGTGCAGGTCCTAAACAGTAATATCTTGCGCATGTGCAGCGTTAACAAGTCGATGGGCGGTTGGGTCGTGCTTGTGAGTGACGAAGTTCCTCCTTAAATCCAAGCGTCGGCGCGGCCCGTCGGAGGCGCCCGGATGCGCTCGGCTCTCGGGGAAGAGCTGAGGATGATCCACGAGAAGATGGAGGCCAAGAGGATCGCTCGCATCGCGCTGGCCGAGATCAGGGCCTTCCTCGCCGAGGAAGAGGAGGAGAAGGAGGCGGCCTGGGAGCTGAAGATGAAGACGCTGGAGGATGCACAGGAGCAGCTGAGGGAGGAGAGGAGGAGGAGGGAGGCAGAGAGGGTGGAGGAGGAGGAGAAGGCAGAGAGGGAAAGGATGGAGAAAGAGATGGAGAGGATAGAGGAGGAGAAGGCTGAAAGGGAAAGGATGGAGAAAGAGAAGGCAGAAAGAGAAATGATGGAGAAAGAGACAAGAGAGAAGGAGAAGGCAGAAAGAGAAAGGATGGAGAAAGAGACAAGAGAGAAGGAGAAGGCAGAAAGGGAAAGGATGGAGAAAGAGAAGGCAGAAAGAGAAAGGATGGAGAAAGAGAAGAGCGAGAAGGAGAGGATAGAAAAGGAGAAGGCAGAAAGGGAAAGGATGGAGAAAGAGAAGGCAGAAAGGGAAAGGATGGAGAAAGATAAGATAGAGAAGGAGAAGGCAGAAAGAGAAAGGATGGAGAAAGAGAAGGCAGAAAAGGAAAGGATGGAGAAAGAGACAAGAGAGAAGGAGAAGGCAGAAAGAGAAAGGATGGAGAAAGAGAAGGCAGAAAAGGAAAGGATGGAAAAGGAGAAGGCGGAGAAGGAAAGGTTGGCCCGGGAGAGGGCAGAAAAGGAGAGACAAGAGATGGAAAGATTGGCCAAAGAAAAAGCGGCCAGAGAAGAGAGGGAACGATTAGAGCGAGAGAGGGCGGAGAAGGAAAAGATGGAGAGAGAGCGCCTGGCCAGGGAACGAGAGAGGGCGGAGAGGGAACAACGGGAGAAAGATAGACTGGAGAGAGAGAGGGCAGAAAAGGAGAGAATGGAGAGGGAGCGCATAATAAGAGAAAGAGAGAGAATAGCCAGAGAGAAGGCAGAGAAGGAGAGACTGGAGAAAGAAAGGATTGCCAAAGAGAAAGCGGAGAAAGAGAGGCTAGAGAGGGAACGCATCGCTAAGGAAAGAGAGAGAATCGCTAGAGAGAGAGAGCGGCAAGAAAAAGAACGAGTCGCCAAAGAAAGAGCAGATAAAGAGAGGCTAGAGAGGGAACGCATCGCCAAAGAAAGAGAGAGAATCGCAAGGGAGAAGGAGAGGGTGGAGAGAGAGAGGACCGAAAAGGAGAGGCAAGAGAAGGAACGAATGGCCAAAGAGAGAGCAGAAAAAGAAAGGCTAGAGAGAGAACGTGTTGCCAAGGAAAGGGAGAGAATCGCCAGGGAGAAAGAGAGAGTGGAAAAAGAGAGAATAGCCAAAGAGAAGGAGAGGATGGAGAGGGAACACGTGGCCAGGGAAAGGGCGAGAATTGCTCAGGAGAGGGAGAGACTACAGAAAGAAAAGTTGGAGAAGGAAAGGATGGAGAGAGTCGAACAGCTGAGACCGGAGAAGGAAAGGGAGAGAAGAGAGAAAGCTGCTCGGGACAAGATGGAGGCCGAGAGGCTCGCGAAGGTAGCGGTGAAGAAAGAGGAGAGGAAGCCCAACGCTTCCCGGCTGAAAGCTCCGGCAGCGAGTGAGCGAACGAGTGCGCCAGTAGTAAGGAGGGAGAAGAGCGTGGTGGTGGAGGAGGAGGAGAAAATGGCCCTCGGAGGGAAGAAGAAATAACACCGTGGATCCAAGGCTACGTTTACCTTGCTACGTTTTTAGGTTTTCGAGCGGAGTTTTTGAGCAGAAAGTAGAAGAAATGGGGCCCTTCAGAATTACAACACAACTATCAATGTGCGGATTATTGAAGTTTAACACAAATTGAGATCTGTTATTTTATTTTACCTTTTTGATTGTTGAAACGGGACGATATGTTAAAAAAGATCTTTACCGAGATGATTTGTAGATAATATCATTTAGGATAAAATGATGCACAGTACAGGCCAAAAGTTTGTCTCATTCAATGCGTTTCCTTTTTATTTTCATGACTATTTACATTGTAGATTCTCACTGAAGGCATCAAAACTATGAATGAACACATATGGAATTATGTACTTAACAAAAAAGTGTGAAATAACTGAAAACATGTCTTATAAAATATTTCCACTAATTCCACTAATGAACCCTGACAAAGCACACCTGTGAAGGTAAAACCATTTCAGGTGACTACCTCATGAAGCTCATTGAGAGAACACCAAGGGTTTGCAGAGTTATCAAAAAAAGCAAAGGGTGGCTACTTTGAAGAATCTAAAATATAAGACATGTTTTCAGTTATTTCACACTTTTTTTGTTAAGTACATAATTCCATATGTGTTCATTCATATTTTTGATGCCTTCAGTGAGAATCTACAATGTAAATAGTCATGAAAATAAAAAGGAAACGCATTGAATGAGAAGATGTGTCCAAACTTTTGGCCTGTACTGTGCCTAAATGGCACAATAGCAACAGCCCCTGTAGTACTGTCCATTAAACATGAGACAGATGTTTTAAGCATTTTATTTGGAGGCTATTGGATGTTCAGTCAGTCTTAAATCCCAGCCGGCCGTCATCAGGTCAAACTATTTGGTCTGAAGCATTATGACAGCTTCCAATGACATGATACTCTGAAGACATTAGTGATACTATACAGTATACAGCGCAAAGCCCGACGCAAGTGTCTTTGCTAGTTTAAGACCGACGCTGTTGTCAATTTCCCGTCCAGCACCCACGTCGTTTAAATAGCAAATGCACCTGTGCCCATCTTTGCGCCCATGGGCGTGCTGGTCTTACACGGAGGTGTGTTCAGGTGCATTTTGGGCGTATTGACCAACAAAAACTTGGTCTAAAGTCCATCTTTGGCCCATAGGCGTGCTGGTCTAACTCCTAATTTACATTGGTTGCGGAACAGCTCCGTGCTGAGCCGTCCGTCAATATAGAGCTGGGCAATATATCAATATTATCGATATTGTGATATGAGACTAGATATCATCTTATCTTTTCGATATCGTGATATGACCATAAGTGTCTTTTCCTGGTTTTAAAGGCTGCATTACATTAAAGTGATGTACTTTTCTGAACTTACCAGACTGTTCTAGCTGTTCTATTATTTGCATTTTACCCACTTAGTCATTATATCCACATTACTGATGATTATTTATCTAAAATCTCATTGTGTTAATATTTTGTGAAAGCATCGATAGTCAACACTACAATATTTTTGCGGTATCGACATCGAGGTGTTTAATTTTATCCATATCGCCCAGCCCTACGTCAACACCCATACCCACAACATGTTCTATTGAAGAAAAGATAGAAAATAAATATCTGCGTGTGCTGTAAAGTGGTTAGAAAAAATGAAATCGGAATCGGCTAAAATCAGTATCGGCTGGCCTAACTCAAAGAAAATCGGAATCGGCCTAGAAAGTTTTAATCAGTGCATCTCTACTTTTGAAGGGATTGAAAACTAAAACATTAATCTAAAACTCAAATGATGCAGAAATTGTCCTTTTTAAATCCTAAACAAGTTGACGCAAATTGTGTGTTTTTAATCGATGTTGAAAGCCGTTGTATTCATGGCGTTCCCATCGGTCTGTGGCATGTCGTGTGAAGTCTTACATGACCCAGATACGTATATATATCTCTGTATCATAAGGTTAGATTCTAGTGTTGTTTAAAACCTCGTCAGCATTGGAACGGATGAAGGAACTCACTGAAAGGTTCAGTTTAAGAGCCCTTAAGGGATTGATTTAGAGATAAGTTCAGTTCTTGCGTTGTGTGTTTTTTTTTGTGTGCTCCTTCGTTCCTGCGTTTCTGATCTTTTTCTAGGAGTTAAGTTTTATTAGATTATAAGATTTTAAGAATTAATTAATCCTCTGAGGACAAAAGAGGCACCGACGCTCTCATTATCAAAAATTAAAGGGTGGCTACTTTGAAGAATCTAAAATAGTTAAAGAATCTAAAATATAAGACATGTTTTCAGTTATTTCATACTTTTTTTGTTAAGTACATAATTCCACATGTGTTCATTCATAGTTTTGATGCCTACATCTACAATGTAAATAGCGATCACTGCACGTGATCGCTAGTAAACATGTTACATCTTTGACGTAATTTTCCAGTTATTCAAGAATCGGTTCGGAATCGTAAAAATACCAGACCCTAATTATATTGCATCCAGTGAGGAGAAGAGCTGGTTTGAAGCATGCTGAGTTCAGTTTAAAAGTCTACAAAACTTGTAATATAACTTATATATGTACAGTAGAGGCTTGTCGTGACTTTACAGGCAACTTTTTCAACTGACAAAAACTGAAAACTGAATCTGTTTACTTGATAGCAGCAGTTTTTAAAAAAAAGCAGTTTGTATATTCCTCATTAATGTATCTTGCTGTTGCTGTGGTGCTCACAGGGCGTGATTGCGATTTTTACCTCTGAAATACTTTTGCTTTTCCTTCAAAATGTGAAGGAAACTAAATAAATCTTGGTTTTCAAATGGAAGTTATTTTGTTTTGTCTTTTCTTCTTGGTGTAATTGAAATATGAAAAGCGGCCCTAAAGTGTGAAGAGACGACCTGTTAAGAGCTGCAACGATAAGTTGACCGACAGAAGAATAATCGTTAACTAAATTATTTTGATAATCAATTAATCGTTTAAAGTGCCCATATTATGAAAAAAAAAAACACTTTTTCTGGTGATTTGGGGTGTTATTTTGTGTCTCTGGTGCTTCCACACGCATAAAAATTTTGAAAACAAACATCCATGGTGTTCTGAGTGAGATATGGTTTCTGAATCTGTCCTGCCTTCAGTCTCCTGGTGAGCTGGTCAAAATCTGCACGGCTTTCTACGGCACTAGCCGAAACGAGGGGGCTAACCGCAACCATTAGCATGCTAGCGCTAGCATGCTACCTCATTCTCAATGGCAAAGCGCTGCTACAACACACACTAGTTCACCCATAATCTCCAAAAGAACTACTTCCATGTGCTCCCTGGTTTAGAAGAAGTCTCCCAGCTAATCCTGCCGTTGGAACTGAGTGAAGTTGGAGAAACAGCCTTTCTTTTACTGTCTATGGAGCTAGCTGACATGATCTACATCTGAGCTACTGAGCATGTGCGAGTGCAATCAAAGATACTACAGAAGAAAAGATGTCTCACTCTGTAGCTAAAACAGAGAGCTCAACACACAGGGTGAAAGAGGAGCTGCAGCAATGTGCAGTACAACAAAAATATGGTGTTTTTTTTTAAAAATAAATAGGCTAAACCATGTAAACCTATTCTGGTACAACCTTAAAATACAATTATGAACCTGAAAATGAGCATAATATGGGCGCTTTAAGTAATTTTTCATGTTTTCAGACTCTCGACTATGGATCTTTCCTGCTCTTTTCTGTTGTATACGTTATTAAACTGAATATCTTTGGGTTTTTGACTGACAAAACAAGGAATTTAAAGACATCACCTTGGACTTTGAGGAACTGGGGAGAGACATTTTTCACTATTTTAGGTCTAAAATTTAGACCAAGCGACCAAATCTTGAAAATAATCTGCAGATTAATCGTAAATTGCAGCGCTAGAGATGTTTTGGTCTTCTCCTGCAGCCCTGTACTGTACTTGCAAAACCCCCTTCCTAAAGTGTGTTCCCCACTTTAAAATCCAGTAATGAACATCACATCCTCCTTTCCTCTATTCCTCTAACGCTATCTCGCTCGACCACAGCTTCCTCCTCCCCGTTCGCTCGGTGCTTTTGTCTCGTCAGCTCGGGTTTCCTTTCCGAGAAATCATGATCAGGCAGCTGTAACCGCTGAAGTTGATGAATTGGTTGACTTAGAACGCCCACTGTGCTCCTTAAATGTCACTTATTTTTTGATTTGAAGACCTCTTGTTGACCTCTTAACCTTTTTCATAGTCTTGCATTGCCAGACCTTCCTCCACAGCGCTGCGGAGGAAGGCACAGCACAGCAATCCTGGATGGGAGAAAAACGGGCTCTGGTTTGTTGGTGTTTCTTTAATCCCCCTGTTGTCCTCGGGTCCAATCTGAAAGAAAAAGTTTTGCTATGGCAGACCAGGGGCGTAGGCAGAAATAGTATTTTGGGCGGGCCAGTACAAAAGTGGGTGGGCCATTTTCAAAAAGACAAAGTAGCAAAAAGGACTAACTGAATAAAACAGCAACGATTTTACCTTCCAACATACTGCATTACAACGGCAATAACAGTACTGTCTCCAACATGCTCAACTAACAAAGCTCCGTCTAAAAAGTTTGTACACAACAATATAGACAAAAACCTGTAGATTGTAACACATTCAGACTAAAAAATATTTGCACCGGCAGAAACAGCAGCATTGGCTCTGCACAGCACTGTTATAAAATTAACCCTTTTATTGCAAAAAGTGGCAACTAAACATGAACCCAAACAGCAGAGAAGGCGTTTACATACTGCAGGACATAGAATAGCCTCAGACAGAAATCACACATTTAACAATGCAACAGCTTTGTTGCTTCAGGACTATATGGTCAGATCATGAGCAGCAAATGGCTACCAGCAGTAAAAGAAAATCAAAGAATGAAAACTTCCAGCCAAGCATTGTTTAGCTAAATTATGAAAGATGTAATGAAAAGTGGCCAGCCAGGTGCCAAATCTTAGACAGTGTATTAAGTCCACGGCAGTGACGGGACCAAAGAAAACTCAAAACTAGGTCACTCACAGAGAAGTTCTTTTCTTATTTAATGTGGGCAAAACACAAACGCGTTTCAGCTAGAAGCCATCATCAGTATTCACCATTTCTTACTAAAATAGGAAGGTTACTAGGTTAGCTAGGTTACTTAATTAATAACACAAGAAGCGTGAAAGACGTTTGACTTAATGTTACCTGTGTGAGGGCCGTCAGCTCCGCTGGGGAAATGTCTGCACATGCTGCAGAAGAGCTCGTCCTTATTTACACTGGACTCCATCCAAGAAAACTGTCCATACCACTTTAAAGAGAAGCCATTGTTGTCGCGGTAACTTTTAACAGTGCATTGCTTAACACATCCGTGGTAGCTCCGTTGTCTAAACAGCCAGCTAGCTAACGTTAGCTGCTGAAGGCAGCCCGGACAGTCTGCCTGTTGTTACCATAGCAACCAACTACGTTCCGAAAGGCGTTTGATCTAATTGTTTGATTGTTTGGTTTAAACAGTTTTGTTTTAATCAGAAGAAAATACACATTAAACAAGCACAACTAGCTAGTCCTGTTATTATTATTAATTATTTATTATTATTCTTTTTTTGCATACATTTGAATATTTTTCATCACAAAACGTATTTTGATCAAACTTGGCTGGACGGGCCAGTAAGTAAAGTGGGCGGGCCAGTGCCGCCCTGGCCCATTACTGCCTACGCCCCTGTGCCAGACATTCGGGTTTATTTCAACCAAATTTGAAAACAAAATAACGTGGATGGTTCCATACAACGCTCTTCACAAGTTAAATAAATGACCAGTTCACTACTTTCATTGAATTTGGGTGTTTTTTATTCAATTTTATAGCATTTAAGGAAAAATTGCTAATAGAACGTTGAAAAATCTTTCAAAAAAGTGACAAATGTTGGGAAAAGTGACAAAAATGTTGGAATAATATTCAAAAAGCATCAAAATAAATTGACAAAAACATGGGAAAAGTTTAAAAAAAAAACGTCAAAGAAACGCAGAAAAATATGGACAAACTTTAAAAAAAATGAAAGAGAAATACAAAAAGTCGCATCATGCTCGACGGGGAAGACAACACGAGGGTTAAACCAATCACAATCGTCTTGTGGGCGGGGCTAAGCTCCGGACGGAGCCACGGTACCTCTGCAAAATAGCCTCTGGAAGGAACTTGTTTTGGTGGAACATGTGTACGTTCAAAAGTTGTTTTAGTCGTGCGACAGAAAACTCCGATTGGACAGATAGTCTAGCTAGCTGTCTGGATTTACCCTGTAGAGGTCTGAGGAGCAGTTAACCATAGTCCTCAAGAATCAGCCGGAGGTTAGAACGCCAACACAAAGCCGAAATGATTGACCTCCGGCTGAATTTCCAACAACGGAGAAATCCTGGAAGTTTAACGCAGTGGATATAGACTATTGGAAACATAATGAGTAAATTTAAACATTTCAATTTAATTTGAAAACGAGTGGTAGCTATATTTTAAGATGACAGGTCCATGGAGCCAAGAAAGTAACATTTAAAACAGTGTTTATATGCAAATGAATACAAAATAAGTTAGCAATGAGGTGAAAAACAATATTGGATGATGCTCATTGTTTTATGGGTATTTTGGGTTAAATCAAGTGTTATATTAGACTCGCCAACACAGAGGATGTGTGTGTCTTTCTAACACATTACAAGGGTTCAGGCACTGTTACACTTTACTGTAAACACACATCAGTTATAAATACTTACTGCATATTGTAATCTTCATTCTCTTGCTGGTTTCATGTCTTTCTTATCTTCTTCTTCATGACACACTTGGACTCAGTGTGGGTGAAAAAAAGCTCTTTACTTGGTAAAAATGACATTAGCGTCTGAAGCTCTAGTAAATGCTCAGAGTCAGAGTCAGCTTTATTGTCGATTTTTCACATGTTCCAAACATACAAAGCAATCGAAATTACGTTTCCCTCCATCTCACGGCGAGGACAAAAAAACATGTAGTTAAACCTAGACTAGAGTTTAAAAAAAACTAGACATAGCTAAAAACTATATAACTATCACTATGTATGGGCATCAATAAAAATTAGACATTTAAAATGAAGTGACAAGTCAAGTGACATGATAGTGCAAAGACAGTTTCGGTCATAGCAAACCTCCGAAGTGTGCAAATGGCATGATAGTGCAAAGACAGTTCGTCAAGAAAAAGAACCGCATCTGAAGTGTGCAAATGGCATTGTAGTGCAAAGACAGTTCAGTCATAGCAGCATCAAAGTGTGCTCCTGCATTGCGTGGCGTTTTCTACGTCTTTACACACCAGAAACGTGTCTGATGTGGCGCTGCTGCTGCTGCAAGCCTTGTCTGGACACATGAAGGTTTCCCATAAACAGAAACATAAATATATACTGATTTGATGATGATTACAGCACAGACAACGTCGGCAGTATTGACCGCAAAGTAGGCTACGGAATATTTCGTTCAGTATTGACAGGTGTGATATTTGAAAATCAATAATTATCCCTTGTGTTGACTTTGGGTCAAATTGACCCGTTTTCAATTTTTGTTTTATATCAGAAAATATGGGACGTAGAAATAAGCGCTGAACATCATGTGTAGAAGAAAAATTTTACAATTAAAAACGTTGGAAAAAGCAAAAACAAACTGTGAAAAAAAGGCGTCAAAAACGTCGAAAAAATAAGTGTTTTTTTCAAGGTTGACAGGAAAGCAACACAAGGGTTAAATATAATATTTTTTTTAAATTACATTTATATATCTGCATTTATGTCAAAACCTCGAGACATTCAAACATCAACTTGTCATTTATTAATATGTATTTTTGTCTAAACGACATATAAACATCTTTTTCCTATTCTATTTTGTCTGGAAACACTTCCAACACGCTGGCGTGTCGCGTGAAAAGTAGGCGTCGGTCCTATTTCTAGCAGGCACGAGAAGCTCAAGCCCACGTTAGCCAATCAATCAGAATCCCGAAAATAGCAACAACAGCAACCAATCACTTCCTCTTTGTCTCTCTCTCGGCTGCCCTAAACCTCTGTTTGTCTCAGTTTACGTGCAAACAAAGATCTCAAAAGTCTAAAACTCTGGCCGGAGGTTTTAGAAAGACTCGGTTTCAGAGGAGAATTCTCCGTTTGCGTGTAAACGAAGGACACAAACGAAGGGAAATGTCTCCACGTACGTGTAAACAGGGTCTTAGTAACATCAGATATTTATCGGCCGGAGGCTTCATGTTTTTCGGGTGTTCTGTCCGTCCCTCTCAGGGACACCTTGAGGGTCTTCAAATTTGGCAGAAACGTCCACTTGGACTCAACGATGAACCGATTAAACTTCGGAGGGTCACAGTGACTGACTGACTTATGATTGACAGGTGGGAATGGTCACAGGCTTGTATAGCCGAAGTCCCGCCCCTTCCGGTGGACCTCATGGGACATTAAAGGTATTGTGGAGTATTTTCCCGAATTTTAGAAAAGAACCGCCCTCTGTACTTTTTGAAAAAATGCACATGCGCAACCCTCTGCCTGCTCCCGAGAGGGAACGCCTATTAAACGTGTGCACGAGAGTGCACTGTTTACAAGTTGCTGTCGGCATGGCTCATACAAGCCTACTTTCCAAAAGAAGATTTGCACTTTTTCACAAATTGAGATGTTTACCGTGTGTGCGCGGTGCGTGACTTGTGCCAGGGCTAGCATCGCTAATCATAGCTTACATCAACTTTTACTAGCAGTGATTTTAAATGGATTTCTCCAAATAGCCAAACTTTACCTGTGGAGTAGAAACTTCACGACTGAGGCATCAGTGGGAAGCCCAACCTGTGCTTTTAGCGCACGCCAGCGTGTGAAATATTCTCCCAAAAGCTTCAAAGCTTCAATGAATGGCTGAAACCGTAGCTCAAGCTCACCACACATATACACCTGAAAGCTAGGGACGTAAACATATATCACCAGAATGATTGACAACCAGGAGGACCAATAGTCTTGATGATCCACCCGGAAAAAGAAGATCCTCCACTATACCTTTAAGTCTGAAAGAATATGAACGGTAGTGAACGGGGGAGAGGCAAATTATGTTTTGATCCCGTTTGAATTGAGCCATGGATTACACATACGATGTTCGTCAATTTGAAAGATAATTTTTCAACCGAAGAAAGTTTCAGTTAGCCGTAGGTTTGTCGTAGTACCACTTAGTTTAGTGTGAGACTTTCACTGGTAAATCGAATGCAGTATAGAGGTGGAAGAATAATGTCTTTGTCATGTATCGTGCATCATGCATTTTTGTTTTGTTTTGCTTGTTTGTCTTGTCTATGTCACTACTATGTGTACCTTTTAATGTAATGTAGTGAATGAGCGCTGTATGACTGCTGGTTGTCTTTCTTAGTCGTTTGTTACCTGCCTAGGGACTGCAGATGGAAAGTAGTTATTTTAACTAATTCTGGCATATTTACATGGTGTTTTTATACAACTATGTTTATAAATATGCATGGTCCCTGTCAAATAAATCAATCAATAAATAAACAGCTCAGTGGCCAACATCTCCCGTTTCACACAATCTACCTCACCTAGCTTGATGCTTGATGCTAGCTAGCTTAGCTCTGTTCCACAACACATGTAACGTTATCTTACCTGCTGGGTTTTATCCAGTCAGGTGTTTTCAGCAGAGAAGCAAAAGAACGAGCGAGATCCTCTGATCATTAGAGTAACGTTACATCCCCGGTACAATACACAGAGACATCGTAGCTTCAGAGAGACGTCACCCATGAAGTTTGTAGTCTTTCTAGTTACGTATTTTCACAGTCTGATACTTCAACAGTTTAACAATAAACTGAGACTTTCTTCGGTTGAAAAATAACGTTTTAAATTGACGAACATCATGTGTGTAATCCATTGCTCAATTCAAACTGGATCAAAAAATAATTATTATCTCTCCATTGACCCTCGTTCATATTTTTTCGAAAGATAAGGTCCCATTGGACCGGAAGTAGGAGGGGGCGGGACTTCTGCTCTCTATATGGGCGGGACTTTGATACCGACCCAATCCAAAATTAGAAGATGACAGCGCCCGTACCCGGGGGGATTTTGGCTTCACTTTTGTACATTAGGAGGAAGTGGAGTCCATCTTTATGTGCAGTCTGTGATCTAGACAGTAGTGGGTGTAAACTGCAAGTTTTTATTTTGTAATACATCCCAAACTAAGGCAGTCCTGCTGGTTTGAAAAAAAGTGCAGTGCAGGAAGTACTCTCGTCAGAGGAAGAAATCGTTCAGAGATCTGGGTGCAACTGGAGAAACTGTTTTTACTTTACGCACTTTATTGAATTTGGACAGTTGGAGCAAATTGAAGAAACTGATGGAGTACTTGCGACATATTGGTAGGGCTGTCCTCGACTAAAGAACTCCTTAGTCGACTAACACTTATAGGATTTTGTCGACTAATCGATTAGTTGATTTAATTGACAGAGCTGTGCTCTTTGAGAGGTGGTTAAGACTAGAGATGGTCCGATACCATTTTTTGCTTCCCGATACTGAGTACCGATCCGATACCAGTGTGTCATATATTTCATTATGTTTTAACAGCTGTATACTACTATCTCTGTATGGATGTGATATAAATTCTATCTTTGTTGTCTGTCTGGCTCAGGTTAAACTCTTTGTGAAACATGAACAAACACAAACAACGAATGCCCCAGAACTTTCTTTTATTCTCCAGTTTGACAGTCAGTTATAAACGGAAAAACAACATAAATAAAGCAACTGAAACGTAGATTTTCTTTAGGGCTTTATTACGTGGTATCGGATCGGTGCATAACCTCCAGTACTTACTGATACCAGCGTTTTAGGCCGTATCGGACCATCTCTAGTTAAGACTAGAAAAGCACAATATAAATGTAGTTAATTAACCATCTGTAAAACTGAGTTTCTCCACAATTAATCCTGCAAAAGCACCACTTTAAATCTTGTGTTTACCATAAATGTGCTCAGAAGTTTCTTGGAAATGAATAATTAAGCATGAATAGCGAGTAGAGACCAGAGGAGGCCAGCAATACGCCATAGATGCGTCTAGCCTGCCGGAAACAAGAAGAAGAAGAAGAAGAAGAAAAAACAACTAAATAAACAAGCAAGGTCTCTGATATGTGACAAACATGCATGTGCTGTTGTGTCTGATTTTTTTTTTTGCA